>MU743870.1:3813-23414 GCA_026770625.1 Nicotiana glauca | reverse complement strand
TTCATTTTGAGTTGTGCTCATCCTGCACATTTATTAAGGTGATTTAATCACTTATTTATGACCTAAAAGAAAAAGATACTATATTATTTTTTTTCAATTCTAATTTCCAAAAATAAATCCCAGTTTTGCCGATACGGACTTTCAGAACTTCGAGGAGAAGATTTTAAGGCTGTGTCCGCTAATCGTTGGGAAATGACTTAGGGTGACCGTTTTTGCACAAACAACCTTCCGGCGCTCTTTTTGGGAATATTCGGCTATTTTGGCAAAACAGTATCACCTAATTAAAAAATAAAAATTGATATTTTTTGGCTATTTTTTGCAAAAAGGGGTGGTTGGACCCGATGAGGGTTGCCTACGTATCTCACATCCAGTGAGAATCAAACCAGCGTAGTTCGGGCAAATTAACGAACTACTTTAAAAACTAGACTCCTTTTTTCATTTTCATTTTTGGCATTTCATAAGTAAAAAGCAAGACTCTTCTTTTTTTTTTCATTTTTTTTGGCATTTCATAACAAAACTACTTTCAAAAGCAAGACTCTTTTTCATTTTCATTTTTCATGGCAAGGCAAACTATTTTCCTTTTCTATTTTTGAAAACAAGACAAAATAACGCCTCTTTTTTTTATTTTCAACAAAATAAAACAACCTAAAATAAAGACTTTTTTTTTAATTTTTTATAGTAAAAAAAACTATTTAAAATCAAAATATTTCCATTTTTCATTTTTCATTTTTCATTTTTTTTTCCGAAATTTCGGCAGAGTTTCGACAGCATTTGGGCATCGGTTTTTCTAAAACTAAACAAGTAATTCTTTACACTGCTATTTCTCTCTTTTTCTCTTTTTCTCAATTTCACAATATTCTCGCTGTTCAAAAGTCGGTCAGCATGTGTGCCCGAGATAAATAAATGCAACACGTAAAATGCATCATGGTGGTCGTTTCATTTCCGGTTACCTGTCCTAGACGGACCCAACCCCTGTGTTGAGTCCCCTAAGTCATATGCGCGTGATGCAAATAAGCGTTCCTACTAGAGATCCGGCATGAAGTCAAGTTATTCTAGGTTCAAATCCTGGGTATATGTTCTAGACTGTGTACCCGAGCGGACAACTCGAGTCGAGGAGGGGGCTACATACCGGGGACCCGCGGGATCGTCCGGCTTAGTAACTTGTCCGGCCTCTTTCTTATTTCAAGGTATGACACTAACAGAATAGGGAGTCAGAACCAGTAAGCACATCCCTGGAGGTGAGAAGATAAGGGTTTCGGCACAGTTTTATATATACAATGCAAATAATATCAAACCGGCAAAGCATTTAGCACATTTAGCAGAAAACATGTAGGAAAATCAGATAAAGCCAAATACAACAATTATCTAACCTCAAATTCTTAAACCCTGAACCGAAGTTCTGGGTTTGATTGCCCAGCAGAGTCGCCAGAGCTATCACACCTCCTTTTTTTCTACTTTCCCGGGAGGGAGTAATAAAGGAGTTTTTTCAATTAAAGGACAATCAAAATGGGATTCGTTTATTAAGAGATTCAGAGTCGCCACTTGAGAGATTTATGGTGTCCCAAGTCACCGGTTTGAATCCCGAATCGAGGAAAGGGTTTTACTCTATATTATAGTCGCGAACCAGAAATCTGGGTAAGGAATTCTGTTAACCCGAAAGAAGGTGTTAGGCACTCCCGAGTTCCGTGGTTCTAGCACGGTCGCTCAACTGCTATATTTGGCTAAAATGTCTGATTTTAATACATGTTCTAACCTATGTTCATTTTATTAATAACCCGCTTTTATTATTTATTTTTAATACGAATTGCAACGTCGTGAAAATATATCTCGAACCACATCGCACCAGTGCACCCGTGGCTTTTGATACATTTCGACGTTGTTGAGATTTAGATTTGGGTCACATAAATGTGCACCCATATTTAGGAAGGTAAGATTATTAAAACGCGCCTAAAGCGACTAACGTATTTTTATCTTTGTGGGAGGCCGTGAAATTCGCTAAACAGCACGTCCCGAATACTAAGTATTTTGAATTAAGTAATTGATGAGGGCCCCGCAATTTGTATTTTTTGTTTGGCGAGGCTCGTCTCATATTATTATTAAAAGGTCAACCTAAAGCAAACTAAATTTTTCTATTTTTGTTTTTTGTCTCTAAAATAAAAGAAAAGGTCCTACTTAATTAAAATTAAAGAACTTTGGGCCCCAAGTTCAAGTCCGAGTTCAAACAAAAAGAATAGACCTCCTAATTTGAATCTGCTACTTAACTCGAGAACTCAAATTTATATTTATGTACTAATGTCCCTATTTTCAACTATTTTTTGGCCTACAGTGACTTTATTGGGCCTCAATGACAACTTTCAGTGTTTCAACCTTACTTGAGCAAAGGATACTACCCAAACATGGGCCTAATACCAACGAAAATAACGCTTTAATTCTACTAGTCATTCCTTGTGGAATTTAAACTAGGTCCAAAAGTGAATAATCAAGCCTAACCCCAATTCATCACTAAACATGTCTGTATTACTTCAGGTGCTATTTATTCCCTAAAAACCAATTTGATACATGAGTCCATATTCCATTTCCATGTACAGTGAACAAAATACCAACTATGGTTTTATTCTTATTCCTATTACATTAGCATATATACACAGGCCTGACTTAATGTTCTATACAAATGAATCACATACACCTATTATCACTGTGTTCTAATTGTTAGTGCCATTTCCTTGTTATTTTATGAGTTTAAAACTTTGAACAGTAACTTTTATATAGGATCACCTTTCGCTGGGAATTGCATAAACAGACTAGAAATGAACTTATCAATCCTTAATCCATTATGGAACTCTTTCAATCCGAATTATTAGCATAACTACAATCAATCACAGTCTACAATTACTATGAGATTAGTCGACAGGTATTACCCTAATCACAGTTAAAATCAATATGAATAATAGCACAATTCATTTTTTCATTTACAGTACGGTTTTCAAGTTCAACACAATGATCTGAATTTGAAATTTATAAAAAACATATTGATTCCTACTTTCAGTTCAAAACTAACAGTTCAATTATCACAGATCACAACTAATGCTACTGGTCAAATGGTTATACAATTGTAAAAAAACTTCAACAATCTAAATAGTTACAATTAACATGACATGTAAAACAACTGATTGATGGCAGAATTTGAGTATGAATTTGTTTCATCATTTCCATTGGACATTTACATCAGATGGAGCCTAGAATGTGTACCTGAATCACAACAGAACGAGGAGAGATCAGCAACAACGAGCAACAGAGATCAATACAGCCCAAAACCAATTCAACAATCCATGAGGATTTGATAAAAACAGTTAGAACTAAGATTCAACCATAAACTACTTGAATGCACCCAAATAGATCCGAAATTGAACTTTAAAACTTCTGAAACTCCAAAAGAGTAAATCTCAACCAAACACCAACTTAATTAAACCCAAAACTATGAGAGATGACCTCAAAAGCAATCCTGGATACTTCAGCAATAAAAAGCACAGTAAAACTAGCCAAAATAGGGTAATTGAACCCCTGAAACTACTCAAATTTGTTCTAAATGATCGCTGATCTTCAAACAGCAAAATCAGAACTTTAAAGCTAAGATTAAGCTGAAGCTTTCAATGAAAACAGTATATTTTTTGGCTTTTCTATTGATTTTCTAATGTTTTTTTGGATTTTTTTTGGAAGGAATTCACACCTAGAAGAGGAAATTGGGATATGAAATTTTAATTTCAGATCTGAAACTTGGCAGATATTTTTTGGGGAGAATTTTTTGGGTGCCCAAAACTTGTTTTTTAAGGCATAGTGATGTCTTTTATAGGCACAAATGAGGGGCAGAATGTTCTGGATATTTTACTCATTTTCCCTCCCATTTAATTTCAGATATTGCATATTAAACCTTCAATTTCTAACTTGTTCCTCAAGTTAATACCCTAAGTTTATTGAATTCTACACTAAAGTCCTATTCTAGAAGGTCCTAGGATACTTTTTTAGCTATGAAATTCTTATACTACCCTTGCTTGGTTCCTGAAATTTCTACCCTTAACAAATTAGGCCATTTTTGATACCTAAAATACCTCTGACCAATCCTTAGAATTACTAACACTAGTTAGACTAACCTATCAGCTGTATCCAAACAACTGGACTAATTGAAACTAACTGAAATGATTAAACTAAAAATGTTAACGGAAATGAACACAATTACACTAAACTAACAAATTTAACCATGAACCATTATACTAACTAACAGATTTAACCATGAATGACAATTAGGCTAGCAATATTAGAAACAGAATTTTGCACATCCTTTATATTAAATTAGAAAATTAAAAATAGCCCATAATTACAAAATCACAATTAAACTAAAACCTACATTTAAACTGAACTAAACTAATAAAGCTATACTCGAATGGATTAACTAATTAATTAACAGCAACACTTAGAACTCCTAAGGAAAACTTACCGGTCATTTTCGGATTTAAAATTTTACAAACTCCAATGAGATTCGAGGGCCAATGATGGTGGATTCTTCATGAGAGAAACGGGGAAGCCGTGTAGTACCAATTTGGCGTAGTTTAGAGAAGCTAGGCTTTTGACCGGAACTTCAAATTGATATTTGAGAAGTTCCAGCTATATTCGAGGAAAACTGGGGCTGGATATGGGGAGAGGAGGAGGAGAGGAACCTAGGGTGTTAATTTGGGCGGGATTGGGTCACCTAGGGTTTTGGCCGGAGAAATTCGATTCAAGATTCGAACCGTTTGGCTGGGATTTGAGTGAAACGGATGGTGGACTTGTAAAGGGGAGGAGGAGGAGATACAGGGGTGTAATTTTGGGAGTGATTGGAGGTTGGCCGCCTCCGGCAGCGATTTCCGGCCGGCGACATTAGGGTGGATGACGGCGGAGACGGTGGGGCGTTACAGGGGAGGGGGACGGTACGATGAAGGTGACTATGTTTTTTGGGTTTATTATTTTTCGGACAGTTATATTAAAATGTTTGGATTGATTAGAGCCGTTGGATTGGCCTGGATGAAAGGCTGAGATCAAACAACGCCAAACGACGTCGTTTTCAATATGGGAGAAGGCAGGCCGGGCAGGGGTTGGACCGGGTTGGGGTTAGTTTAGGCCTGGGCTGGGTATTTTGTCTTGGGCCAGGCAATTTTGGCCCAAATTGGCACCTTATGAAGACCAAATTTTTTTAATTACTTTTCTTTTATCTCTTTTTGTTTTGTTTTTGTTTTCATTTTGTATTTTTTTATTTTTTTTTATTTTATAAAACTGCAACAATTAAAATAAAGTCCTAATATATTTCAAAATTAAACTAATTAATTCCTAAAATTATTTTAAAAATCTATTTCGGGACGAATTCACAATTAAACAATTAAAATGCAAAAGTGAACTATTTTGTGATTTTTCATGTTTGGTTCTAAAACAAGCTAACCCCTAATTGATCCTAAAAATATGAAATTATATCGTAAATGCATATGCATATTTTTTGTATTTTATATGAATTAACATGCAACCAATCAACACAAAATTCAACAAAATTCACAAAAAATTGTAAAATCATTTTATTTGAAACTTTTGGAATAATTTGGTTAGGGCAAAAATCATGGGCTCACAACTATGGAAATGGACTTCATCCAATATGTACGAATGAGCTTACTGCAACATTGTCATACACTTGCAGACATGATAAATGTACCTCCAGATGAGCTTACTGCAACAAGCTCGCCATGGCCGTTCGCCGCTTGGGGAATGAACGTTATCGAATCTATCGAAGCTGCCACATCAAACGGGCACAGGTTCATTCTAGTGGCAATTGATTATTTCACCAAATGGGTTGAAGCAGCATCATATAAGGCAGTGACTAAGAAAGTAGTGGCAGACTTTGTCCGTGACCGTATCGTTTGTCGATTCGGCATCCTAGAGTCAATCATTACTAATAATGGTTCCAATCTCAAAAGTGACTTGATGAAGGCCATATGTGAAACCTTCAGGATCAAATACAAGAATTCTACAGCTTACAGACCTCAGGTGAATGGAGCTGTAGAAGTGGTCAATAAGAATATCAAACAGATACTAAGGAAAATGATAAAGAAGCATAAGCAGTGGCATGAGAAGCTATCACTTGCTTTATTGGGATACCGTACCACAGGTTCCACATCAACCAGGGTGACTCTCTATATGTTGGTTTATGGTACAGAGGCAGTCATTCCCACCGAGGTAGAAATTCCCTTATTTATAATCATGCAGGAAGAAGAACTCGACGACGCAGAATGGTAAAGAGTTGCTACGAGCAGTTAGCACTCATAGATAAAAAATAATAAACGCATTCTGTCATGGCCAACTTTATCAGAACAGAATGTCCAGAGCCTTCAACAAAAGATTCCAGCCAAGACAATTCACACAAGGACAGTTGGTATTGAAGAAAATCTTTTCATATCAAGATGAAGCCAAAGCGAAATTCTCTCCCAACTGGCAGGGTCCGCACATGGGTCACCGGTTCCTAACTAGAGGAGCCCTCATATTTGCAGAAATGGACGGAGAAGTTTGGCCAAAACCAATCAACTCAGATGCAGTTAAGCGTTACTATGTGTAATCCTTTGTTTTCCTATATGTTGTTTTTTCTGAACTACGTCTGACCCGATTCTCGTTTAAGAGGGGATACATAGGCAGCCTTATGGGTTCGGTCACAATTCAATAGAATTTTCATTCTTCCTGCTGTTGGAAACTGGGGCAGAATTTTGAGGAGGACCCTCAAAATTTCGAAATAACTTCAGCCAATCGTTGCAAATAGCCGTCAGAAGCAGCAACCTAGTAAACTGGGGCAGAATTTTGAGGACCCTCAAAATTCCGGAGCAAAAGAGGTTGCAATGTCTTGAACCGAGTCGCAGTCATCGGTTTATCTAAAGAAAAATTATTTTATACTAAATCATGCATATCTATTATCAAATTGCTTTGTTTAGCGACGCTACCCCAATGATGCACAACATCACTGAAAACATAGCCAAGTAGGACAAGCTAAGTCCATGGGGAATACGAACTAACCTTTCCCCTCTACAAACTCACAATTTTTCTTTGGATACAGGCACCCAAGTTGCAAATCATCGAATACATTTATACACTCATATTTTTTGGGAATACAACCCTCAGAACCCTCACCTATTCACCTTTTCTATCCGCATACAACATCTCCGGCAACCACAATATCGCAATTATCATCTATCAAGCCATCAGCTAAGAAATTTTACTAATGTTCGCCTTTTTCTGCCATTGCATAAGGCTACTATTCCGCCTTCCGAGATTAAGCTCTACCTCCATCTGCATTTTTCTGCATTACATAAGGCTACTATTCTGCCTTTCGAGGTTAAGCGCTACATGTATCTGCATTATCTGCATAAGGCTACTATTCTGCCTTTCGAGGTTAAGCTCTACCTCCATCTGCATTTTTTGTATTGCATAAGGCTACTATTCTACCTTTCGAGGTTAAGCTCTACCTCCATATGCATTTTCTACATTGCATAAGGCTATCTTTCTGCCTTCCGAAATTAAGCTCTACCTCTATCTACATTTTCTGCATTGTATAAGGCTACCATTCGGCCTTCCAAGGTTAAGCTCTACCTCTATCTGCATTTTCCTGCATTGCATAAGGCTACTATTCTACCTTCCGAGGTTAAGACTCTACCTCCGTCTGCATTTTTTGCATTGCATAAGGCTACTATTCTGCCTCTCGAGGTTAAGCTCTACCTCTATCTGCATTTTCTGCATTGCATAAGGCTACCTTTTTGCCTTCCGGGGTTAAGCTCTACCTCCATCCACATTTTCTGCATTGCATAAGGCTACCATTCTACCTTCCGAGGTTAAGCCCTACCTCCATCTACATTTTTCGCATTGCATAAGGCTACCATTCTACCTTCCGAGGTTAAGCTCTACCTCCATCTGCATGGCTGAAATATAGCCACCTTTATTTAAATCCTGCATCGGCTAAAATATTGCCATTTTTATTTATGTCTTGCATTGGCTGAAATATCGCCACTTCATTTAAATCTTGCATTGCTGAAAGACCGCCACTTCATTTAAATCCTCAATCGGCTGAAATATCGCCACTTCATTTAAATATTTCATCGACAGAAAGGTCGATGTTTTACTTACATTCTGCATGGCTGAAATATCGCCCCCTTTATATAAATTCCGCATCGACTGAAATATTGCCACCTTTAGATTCCGCATCGGCTGAAATATCGCCACCATTATCTAAATTCAGCATCGGCTGAAACATCGCCATCTCTATCTAAATCTTGCATTGGCTAAAAGAATGCCACCTTCTGCATTTCATGGGCTGAAAGATCGCCACCTTCTGTATTTCATGGGCTGAAAGATCGCCAAATTGTCCAAAGGCATCATTGTTCGGAGACATCATTTCATAGCCCGAGAACGCCATGCCATGGCTTGAGGACCCCCATTTTATATCTTTTGCATATCATTATTCAAAGGCATCATGGTTCGGAGGCATCATTCTCATAGCCCAAGAACATCATTTCATAGCCCGAGAACGCCATGCCATGGCTTGAGGACCCCCATTTTATATCTTTTGCATATCATTATTCAAAGGCATCATGGTTCGGAGGCATCATTCTCATAGCCCAAGAACATCATTTCATAGCCTGCGAATCCTTTATCATACGCTCCATGGCCCAGGATGTCATGGTCTAAGGACGTCATCGTAACCGTCCAAAGACAGCATTCATGGTCCAACGGGAACTTGAATCACATTTAAATTTATGCACAATATATTTTTGTATTGCTCATTTGTAGGTAAAATGACTAGCAACGGCCGTCTCAGCAGGAGCGATCCCATTCCGATTCCCACAGCCTACTAGATTTTGACCATCAATCGCACCCGTTCTTGGAAAAGTCTCCATCGGCATATTTCGTCGACGGATACCGAACTACATATGGCTTGATTCCTGTAAGATCAGGGATATGTAGGCAGCTCAGGAACCAGAGTTCGACCAAAATTTTTCAAATCATTTCGTTCAGTCAAAATTGGCCATCTTATCTTTACCCGACAACTCTTTCATCCTTCGCGGGTAAAGAGGGGAAGCTGTTGATATCTAATTCTTTTCTATGTATTTTTGTATACAAAATATTTTAAAAATAGCATGTACATGTATATATAAGCATGCCCAAGTGTTTTGGTATTTTACATAATTTTTAGAGATTTTCAAAATCAATTTATTGTCTATTTTAGCAGTATAAAATCTAATAATTATTTCCAAGACTATCATTTTGGTGAATGACCTATTTTATTATTATATTTACACCAAAATATAGCTAAGGTTATTTTTGTATCTTTTTTACAAATTTATTTGGTATTTAAAAGACTAAATTGCATATAATTGCAATTGTAGCCAACTTTAAGATTAATAGCATTTTATAATTGTAAAACTAGGTCCAGTATTTTTAAAATAATATTTATATACTATTAATTGTTTCAATATTTTTAATTTGCTTTTAAAATCATATTTACTATTTTTACAAAAATAAAAAGTGAAAAAGTGGTTATTTAAAAGTTAGCCCTATTTCATTTATATTTTACTCCAAATTGATCCCTCACTAAACCCCAATTTCAGATCTCAAACCGGCCCAGTTTCAATTTGGACCCAATTCCAAATGACCCAACCCGTTCCCTACCTACCCACTTAAATCTGGATCGTTTATAGCTCAAGATCAATGACCAAAACTCACCCTTCCATAATTAAAACCAAACGACTACCCTAATCCCTTATTTCCCATCTCTCGGCCGCCTTTGAAAACCTCTCGTCTCTCAAGCTCTCTCAAACTCTCTGAAACTCTAGCCTCTTTCTACCCCTCTTCAACCACCACTCCACCGGAATCCATGGCTTCCCAGGCCATGAATTCTTGGTACTCACTCTCCTTCATCAGTAAACCATGGTTGTTCGAAGCTTCGAGACCTGAACTCAATGGTTCTCCTTCAAATCCTTCTCCGATCTGCAGATCTATGGCTTCCCAGCTATTACCCCTCTATATTCAAGCACTATGAGCCTCTCCGACTCAAGATCGGACCTGTTTCCAAGCCTTTCTCATTTCCAAGGTTTCTCCGAAACCCTAAGCTATTCGAGGTTATTTCATTATTGTTTGCTTATATCTATACTGTATCTATGCTTTTCTTGCCACCTAAAGGGTTTTCCGTAAAAGTTTCTTTTCAAAATCGTTTCTCTAAAATTTTAGGATTTCTAAAAGGATATTTTGGAAAAAATCGTTCTGATTTTTCTTCTTCTTTGCTTTATGTGTGTTTGTCTATACCCTGCTCATGTGATTTCTTTTATTATGCATATACTGTCTTTTACCGTTTCTTTTCTACTATATATGTTACTCTTGTTAATATTTGCTATGTTTTTCTTTACTATTTTATTATATGTGTTTACCATTAAGTTATTTGATTTTTGTTTACTGGATTCTGTTCATGTTCTTACATGCTTCATCTACTTGTGTTCAAGTTTGTTATCTCCTTCTTCTGAACATGTCTAGGTTTCGAGTTTTCTCAAATATGTTCTTCGTGATTTTTCTTCCTTTGTTGTTCAAACATGCTATCATAGCTGTTTTGTTGAGACTCTGAAATAAATGGCTTGCTTTCTCACCTCCATGTCTCATTCAATTTTGAAACCCTAGGATTTGGGGGTTTCCTTTGACGATTTTTATTTTGTGTTCGAGTTAGGGTTCCACTTTGGGACCCTGGACTCTCAGACTCACTATGAATTTCCAAATTGAACCTGTATCTCTTTACTTATGATTCTGAACTTCTCTTTGATTAAACTCTCTTCTAAATAACGTGACAGTCTCTTCTTGATTCACATATTTGTGTGCTTTATATATGAGAACTCTTCTTTCAAAAAGGTTTTGCCAACTACTAATTGATTCTGAATTCCTTTAATGGTGTTTACTTAATTGTTACTAATTTTCCCTAATTGAACCTCATTTACCTTTTCTGATTTGGTTCATTCGAATTAGGTTTGTAATTTTGATTTCCCTGGCTGTTTGATTGATTCCCTTTCCTTATTTTTTTCCAAGTCGTGCACCATTGAACTTTTTATTTAACTAACTTCTTTGTATTTACCCTCCTTATGCTACTTTGAAAGGATTTTAATCAAATTTCTTTCCTTAATTGTATGCTACCCATTGGAAATCAAATCCCTTAACTGAAGGGAAATCTATGTGATTGATTACAAACTATTTTCTTACCTTTCTTACTTGCTTCTCTGCACTATAAAAGGGACTACCCTCCTGCAGTTTTAAGGACACTTCGAGTTCAATACCTCAAACTTTTAATCTCAACTCATACACTTACAATACTGTTTTAAGTTCAATACTCTCTCAACATTCTGCTTTTCTGAGATCTTTTGGAACTGCTCGGTTACAAATTGGCTTTTCAAGACTACTGTTTCTTTTTACCTGTTTTTCCTGAAACTGGTATGTCTGATTTAATTTTTCTACCTCACTTATATGTGTTTACTTTATAGTTTTAGCATTCTTGTTTATTCTGTTGTTCATGTTCAGTGATTAAACTATGCATGTTCTTTCCTTACATTTGGTTCTATTGTGAATCCCTACACCATATTCCCCTCTATGTGTCTGAGTTAAGGTTTTGGCCTGGCAGTATCCAAATTACTGCTCAGGACTGAACTTGATCTTCAATATATCCTAACTCCTAAGACTTGGCTAACAGGCTGGTCAAGGGTGTGCCAGCATTCCTGATTACTGTGCATGACCACTAGCCTGCCCTGGACTCCATAATTTCCCCCGATGCACTTACACTTACTCTTAGACTCTAAGTTCTCCCTCCCTCCTATGAGCCTTGCTTTTGGACCTTGAGTTCCCTCTGAACTTGGACATTTAAGGGCTAGCCCTTCCACACTGCATTATAATCTGATCTTGCAAATGTATTTGGGTGTACGCACTACCTGGGCTTCATGAAGTCTCTTGGAACTTTGACACACCCAAAAGATGAGAAAGGTTTTGCAAATATGATCTTTGGAAGTTGGTTTATCTCATATTGTTAGACCTTGAGTCTGAATTAGGCTGTTTGATTATAGCTTGAATTTCTAATGTAATTTTTATCTTTCTTGATTCATTCGGGTTTGTAATAATATGTAATAACTATGGGGTTCTAGTAAAAAAGGGGAGGGTCATTTATGTATGCATGTGGGTAGACAGCATGCTCGTAGGGATTACTATTTACAAATTCTGCATTCATGCATAACATATAGAACTCCTGCCTATAAGTTTCTACACATAGAATCATGTATAAGTTTATGCATCCGTATAGAGAAATTACGTATAAGTTATGCATTACACGTAGAAATCCTGCTTATAAGATTGTTTCATTACTGCATTAGAAATCTTGCCTATAAGATTGTTTCATTACTAGAAACCATGCCTATAAGTTTCTGTATATAGAAATCATGCTTATAGTTTTGTTTCTGCACCTCTGCATATACGTTTGTCATTAGGCAAATAATCATAAGTTTAATAATAATCAACTTCATTCTAGATACCATGCCTATAGGACTCCTGCACTTACGTAGTCGTCTTAAAATCAACAACGCTTAGAAATCATGCCTATAGGATGTAATCAGTTGATCAGCTTCGTCCGTTTCATCTATGAGTTTAAAATCACTAGCAAGATAGATTAAAATCTACAGAGCTTTGTTTATAAAACCAATAACCTTCTTTAAAATCAGTACGCCTTATGCATTGTTAAATATCATGTTTATAGGCCTCATCTAGGCAAACCAGTAGGTAATTAATCAACTGCGTCAGTCTTTGATAAACTACAACTAGACAAGGCCTAATTTGGACTTATCATCTGAGAAATATGTGATAAAGCAGCCTGTCCTAATGCTTTAAATTTAATTCAGACTATAACTAGTATTTTAAGTCATGCTAAAATAATTTTCTTCTTTAAGTGAGGAGGCATTTGGAGCCTTTAATCTGCTATGTGTTTCCCCTAACTGCATTATGTGTTTTGTTTTTCGCCTTAGACTTTTATCCTTTTAAACTATAAAATGATCCCCCAACTCCTTCCCCATTTAGGATTAGTAGTCTCAACTGCCTCTGAGACTGATAGGATTTGGGCGGGTAGTATCATGCAATAAGTAACGAGACCATTCCGCGATTTAGTACCTTAACGAGGTGGGAAAGGGTAGACATGGATATGATGATCACGCTATAAAACCACGTGTATAAATGGTTACCGGGTGTTGCGTAGGGTGATCCATATTATTTATAAACCTAGGACCCCCTCCCTCTTTATGTGTTTACTCCTTTTTTAGAATCTTTAAAACTGTCAGTTTTTCAGCTCTTTTAAACCTTGTCTTTTAATTTAATCATTTAAAATCTCTTTTAGTTATTTAATTCCGAGTACTGTTTCCTTTTCCAAATTCCCGCCTCATTTCATTCCTTCGTTTGATTGTTTGTACTCATTATTTTACCCCCATTTTTCTGTACTTGTGTATTCTTCAAATAATTATGAAATCACTTATTTCCAAACTCCAGCATATTTATTTAACTTTTACACTTCCCTTTGTTTGCAATCGTTATGCGAAAGTTGTCTTGTATGTTTATTTGTTGTATACATTTAAAGTCACAATTGTAGTATGGCCGGGAACCACACTAGTGGATCTTGGGGGTGCCTAACACCTTCCCCTGAGATAATTTCATGCCCTTACCCAAACTCTGGTTCTTCAACTCAAACCTTCTTAGTGTCCTAATGCACTTTAATCATTAGGTGGCGACTCTTCTAAATCCCAAAACCCAATTACCAAAAGGAAAAGAGCTGTCCGCCCAAATGTCATAAACCCAATTTTGCCTTAGAAAAAGGGGGCATCGGCACCTATCCTTGATGTTATGCTTTCCTAGCTAGGCCTAAGGTTGAGGCATTTGATGTTGTTATCATAGGTATAGTTTCAGTTTGCAGTAGAGATGCTTCAGTTCTGTTTAATCCAGGGTCTACATACTCCTATGTGTCATCTTATTTTGCTACATATTTGGTTGTGCCTTGTGATTCTTTGAGTGCTCCTGTATATATGTCCACACCAGTGGGGAATTCTATTGTTGTAGATCGTGTCTATCATTCTTGTGTGGTTATTATTGGGGGTGATGAGACTAGTATAGATATGCTACTTCTCGATATGGTTGACCTAAATGTTATTTTGGGGATGGATTGGCTGTCACCTTATCATGCTATCTTGGACTGTCACGCCTAGACCGAGACCTTAGCCTTGCCGAGGTTGCCTTGATTGGAGTGGAGAGGGACTCTTGGTCATTCTACAGTAGGGTTATTTCTTATATAAAAGCTCGGCATATGGTCAAGAAGGGGTGTTTGGCTTATTTGGTTTATGTACGGGATTCCAATGTGGAGGTTCCTTCCATAGATTCTGTACCAGTTGTTCGATAGTTTCCAAACTTAATTCTTACAGACCTGTCGGGGATGTCGCCTGACAGGGACATTGACTTTTGCATTGATTTAGCTTCGGGCACTCCCATTTCTATTCTGACAAATCGTATGGCCCTGCCAGAGTTGAAAAAATTGAAGGAGCTATTGCAAGATTTTCTTGATAAGGGCTTCATTAGGTCCAGTGTCTCGCCTTGGGATGTGTCAGTGTTGTTTGTAAATAAAAAAGGATGGATCGATGAGGATGTGCATACATTATCGGTAGTTGAACAAAGTCACCACCAATAACAAGTATCCATTGCCGAGAATTGATGATTTATTTGATCAGCTTCAGGGTGCCAAGGTGTTTCCAAAGATTGATTTGAGGTCTGGCTACCATCAGTTGAAGGTTAGGGCATCTGATGTCCCAAAGACAACTTTTCGGACTCGGTATGGGCATTATGAGTTTCTAGTGATGCCATTTGGGTTTAGCGTTCATGGATTTGATTAACCGAATATTCAAGTCCTATCTGGGTTCCTTCATGATCATTTTCATTGATGAGATCTTGATCTACTCCTGCAGTTAAGAGAAGCATGAGCAACATCTTTGGATTGTTCTTTAGACTCTGAGAGACAACCAGTTATATGCTAAGTTTTTGAAATATGAGTTTTGGTTGAGTTCAGTTGCATTCTTGGTTCATGTTGTATCAGCAAAGGGTATTCAGGTTGATCCTAATAAGATTGAGGCAGTCAAGGACTGGCCTAGACCCACATCAACTACAAAGATCCAAAGCTTTTTGGGGTTTGGTAGGTTATTACCGTCCGTTTGTGTAGGGGTTTTCATCCATATCACCCCTGATGACCAGGTTGACTAAGAAGGGATACTCCGTTCAGTTGGTTGGACGAGTGGGAGGCGATCTTTCAAAATCTCAAGACAGGTTTGACTACAGCGCCGGTGTTAGCGTTGCCTACAAGTACAGGGCCCTAATAGTGTATTGTGACACATCTTGTATTGGACTTGGTGTGGTATTGATGCAGGGTGGCAACGTTATTGCATATGCTTCGCGGCAGTTAAAGATTCACAAGAAGAATTATCCAGTTAATGACTTGGCGATAGCAGCCATTGTTCACGCGCTGAAGATTTGGAGGCACTATCTATATGGTGTGCCATGTGAGGTATTCACAGATCATAAGAGTTTGCAGTACTTGTTCAAGCAGAAAGAGCTCAATTTGAGGCAGAGTAGGTGGATGGAGGTATAGAAAGACTATGATATCACCATCTGGTATCATTCCGGGAAGGCCAATGTAGTGGTCGGTGCTTTGAGTAGGAAGTTAGCTAGTATAGGCAGTGTTGCATATATTCCGGTTAGTGAGAGACCATCTGTATTGGATGTTCAGGCTTTGACCAATCATCTCTTGAGGTTGGATGTTTCTGAGCCCAGCTGTGTTCTAGCTTGTACAATCACTCGGGCTTCCTTGTTTGAGCGTGTCACACCTCCTTTTTCCTACCCCCCGGAAGAGGGTATAATAAAGGGGTTATTAAGAGATTAAGCGTTTCCACTTGGGATAATTTATGGTATCCCAAGTCACCGGTTCAAATTCCGAATCGAGAAAAAGATTGACTTTGTATTACAGTCCGCAAACATAGAAATCCGGGTAAGGAATTCTGTTAACCCAGGAGAAGGTGTTAACCATTCCCGAATTTCGTAGTTCTAGCACAGTCGTTCAACTGTTATAATTGGCTTATTATCTAATTTTTATACAGGTTTTAGCCTATGGATCAATTTTAACTTCATAACCGCTTTTATTTAATTATTTTTTAGGAAAGATTCAACGTCATCTAAAACACGTCTTGAACCACGACACATAAATGCACCCGTGGTCCACGACACATTTTATCTAACATTGTTGAGATTTGAATTGGGGTCACATAAATGTACACACAAATTTAGGAAAGTTAATTTAAATTACGCGCCTAACGCAACTACGCACTTTCAAGTTTGCGAGGACCACGGAAGATTTGCTAAGGGCACACCTCGATTATTCTAATAAATGAACTACGGATATTCGTATTTAAAGCTAATTTGAAATTAAGTATCACAACTATGTCACGGGAACCGTACCTATAACTATAAAAATTATTTAATTAAACGTGCACAGAGATTCGTCTACCCAGGTGAAACCATAAAACAACTTCTTTTGGTAATAACTAATCAGGATTAGCTATATCAAAGACTGAAGCTAAAGAAAATTCTTGTAACACCCAATAACTCCATGAACCCCCAAGATGAATTAATGCCATTATTCTTACCTTCAACCGCAAAATTATAATTTGACACTAAGCCTATAAATGAATTGCTAATAACCGGAGAATTATCAAAATAAAATATGTGATCTTCTATCTTTAGCTTTTGGTTTTAATATCACAAAATGGGGATACAAGCCACGCTAAATGTAAGAACTTCAGTTATTACTATTACCCATGAGCAATGACAAAGGATAGCAATACTAGGTAAATTTGACAAAGGATAGCAATACTAGGTAAATTTAACTTCTTCATATAAGAATAGCAAAGTTTGAAGCTCCAGAAACAAAACTAGAAAATATTCACAAAAAATAACAATTCCAAAAGCTACCTGGCTATGTTTGTAAGAGGATCAAACAACTATAAAAAGCTATAAAAGCAGATTTGAAATCGATAAAGCACATTACTATAGATTGAGAATCCATCAATCTCATTTTACCAATTAAATAATA
This sequence comes from Nicotiana glauca, assembly GCA_026770625.1. Classification (NCBI taxonomy): domain Eukaryota; kingdom Viridiplantae; phylum Streptophyta; class Magnoliopsida; order Solanales; family Solanaceae; genus Nicotiana; species Nicotiana glauca. The sequence continues at coordinate 6,175 of MU743870.1, read as the reverse complement.
AATGAATTCTAGTCTCTAAAGAAACAAAAATAGCTGAAAGTGGTATATTGATTTTGAAGCAAATATGACCAATTTATTTTACTAAAAAATAAACTCATAAAAAAGTTTGATGGAAAACTTTGTTCACACAATCTTATTCCCCGTAAGCATATCATTTAAGATAATAGACACAAACTCCGCACATCAACGGTACCGGAGTTCAAATCCAAACAAACATCATCCATTTTCCAACTCTAAGATTTAATTAGAAAAAGCAGTAGCCAAGGTGACATAGAGTAATCTAAAAGCAGTCAATAATCCTCAACTATCACTAATATTTGGATTTACCCCCCACAAGCGTCAAGGGTAATAGGGAAGAAATTGAACCTGAAAGAGCTTTCAATTGATGTTTGAACTAATTAGCAGAGGTACAAGGCTAACCGGACACGAACACGACGGAACCTCGAGCAACAGTTGAGAACTCGACTCGGCACCGCGAATCTCAAATCGAACGCGAACTCAGATCCAAATTTCTGTCGAATTCCATTTTTTTTGCAACTGAAAATCTAATTTGAAAGAGGAGACGAGAATCTTTTGTCCGAAAATCCCCTCAATTTTTCGTCAACTCTCTCCTATCTCCAAAATCAATAGAACTTCAGCCTCGATTCCATTTTAGTCCCTTGGTTCTCTATATATGGTTGTGTGTGTGTATTTGGATGAAGGATTGTGATTTTAGTTGAAGAAGAAACAGAAAATTTAGGGGTCGTTTGGGGTATCAACGTTCTTGTGAGAAAATGTCCAAGATGAAAATACAGGGGGCCTCTGTGTTGTATTGTGGCTGATCCTCTTTTTTTTCGGATTTCTTAGGCGTTATTTTTTTAGGTCCCCATCAGCTCACTGTAGGCATTGCCTATAATATAGGTTTAGGTTTTAGGTGTATTTTTTGTGTATTTTTCAATTAGTCCTTAGGTCCTTTTGTGTTAAGTCCTTGGGGTATTATTATTTATTTTTTGTCCCAAAGAAAAGTATAGAAGGGTCCCTAGATTACACAATGCCTTTTGAAATAAGATAGAAATACTACACAATGTCAAAGCTAATCCTAATTAATTTAACTAAACATGAGACTATTTTTGTATTTTTGAAATTATATAAAGATAAAAATAAGGTACTATTTTTTGTATTTATTTTTTAAAAAAATTTATGAAAAATACATAAACTAAAATATATTTTTTTATTTTCCTTTTTCTTGTAATAAAATAAAGTAAAAGAGTCAAAATGAGTTGAAATAGCTATATTAAACCTAATCAAAGTATTTAAATGATAAAATATGCAAAATCTTAAGGAGGGTCAAAAATCACATGTCTACAGAGCGTATCAAGGATCAGCGGTATGATGACCCTCATTTGCTTTTTCTTAGGGACACAGTACGGCATGGAGATGCCAAGCATGTTACAGTTCGAGATGATGGAGCTTTGAAGATGCAGGGTTTTGTTTGTGTGCCTAATGTGGACGAGATTCGCGAGTTGATTCTAGAGGAGGCCCACATTTCTCGCTATTCCATTCATCCGGGTGCCGTTAAGATGTATCAGGACTTGCGGCAACATTATTGATGGAGGAGGATAAAGAAGGATACTATTGCATATGTAGCTTGGTGTTTGAATTGTAAAATACGAGCATCCGGGAAGTTTGCTTCAGAAGATTGGCAGAGTTGTAGCTTGGTGTTTGAATTGTAGCTTGGTGTTTGAATTGTAAAATACGACCTAGTATATATTATTGTGGATAGACTGACTAAGTTAGTGCATTTCATTCCTATGGTAGTTTTCTATTCTTCGGAGTGATTGGCAGAGATCTACATCCGTGAGATCATCTGTCTTCAAGGTGTGCTCGTGTCTATCATTTCTGACCGAGATACGTAGTTTATCTTGCATTTCTGGATGGCAGTGCAGTGTGAGTTGGGTACATGGGTCGATTTGAGCACTAACATTTCATCCTCAGACGGACGAACAGTCCAAGCGTACTATTCAGATCTTGGAGGATGTGCTTCGTGTCTGTGTTATTGACTTTGGAGGTTCTTGAGATCAGTTCTTGCCTTCAGCGGAGTTTGTCCACAACAACAGTTATCAATCGACCATCCAGATGACTCCCTATGAGGCATTTTATGGTAGACGGTATCGATCACCGGTTGGATGGTTTGAGATGGGAGAGGCTCAGTTATTGGGTACAGGTGTGAGCACGTGATTTTTGCTCTCACGACAATTACTCCCAAAAATGTAAAATAAAATAGTTTGTATCGCATTTGATTTTTGTGGATCGTGCGTTATCCTTCTTTAGCATCCTATATGTGGGTTTACTGTTTGAATTAATTAAAAAATACAAAAAATAC
>MU743867.1:4992-18722 GCA_026770625.1 Nicotiana glauca | reverse complement strand
CGATTGGGTTTTTGACGCGAAACATGAGTTAATTGTTTAACGAGCGAAATGGATATCGCACCAAGCTAATGAGCTCCGAATTGTGTTTCGATTGAAGAAATAGGTTCGTATTATTATTTGTGACTCATAAGAACAAGAATCATCAAATTCCGAGTTTGTATGATGGAGTTATAGCACTTTTAGTGAAAATAAAGCTGCTGCATTTTTTTTACAGCACTGTGAACAGTAGTTATAAACAGTGCCCATGAACAGTGCTCGTACCAGTATCCATGAACAGTACCCCATAACAGTATCAGTGAACAGTACCCGTAACAGTACCCACATAAACAGTACACACGTGTGAACAGTAACACGGGGTGAATAGTAATTCCGACAAATTCTGGGCAGAATGTTTATTCATCCGCGAACTCTTCATTCTTTCATCATTTTTGGACATTTTGAGAGCTTTTGGACGGGGATTTAAGAGAGTTTCAACAAAGATTGATTGGAGGTAAGTTTTATGAGTTAAATACATGATTTTTATTGAAGAATCATCCTAGAAATCCATGAAAGCATAGCCAAATTATAAGAAATTAGGGCTTGGGATTGAAATTCTAAATTTGAGATTTGAGGGGACAAATTGACTCCGATTCTTGTGAATTTGGTATGTATAGACTCGTGGCGAGATAAGGAACATTTTGATGTAAAAATTTCTGGATTTCAAGACGTGGGCCCGGGGCTCAGGTTTTATAAATTTCGTGATTTTTGATATTTTTTAAGTCTTTTCGATTGGGTTATATTCCCTTAGCCTATTGTGATGTATTTGTTATAGTTTTGACTAGATTCGATGCGCGAGGAGGTCGATACAAATAGAAAGGGCATCGCGGAGTAGTATTTGGCCGGCTAGAGGTGAGTAATAGATGTAAATGCTGTTATGAGGGTTTGAAACCCCGGACTTTCACATTGTAACGCTATATTGAGGCGTGACACGCATTCTATGACGAGTGCGGGGTCGTTTACTATCGGGGATTGTGAGTTGGTCCATCCCGAGTGTTATTTTCTACTATATTGGCGATTGATACGCATACTTTATTATTGAGAATTGAGCTTATTGCTAAGTTTGGTGCCTTGTGCCGGCCTGTAGAATCCTTAGGGGATCCTTATGTGTTTTTTTCCTCAGTTGTTTGCATAAAACCATACTCTCAGTCATGTTTTCAACTGTTAAAAATGTTATAAGAATTGTATTTTTGAACATGAATATTGAATGAAAAGTATATGAGGGCGAAGATCCCTATAACTTGTTATGCCCGAGAGGCTGTGCATTACTTGACTGAGATGGGTCGAGGACCCGATAGTGAGGATGTTTATACTTGATATGGATCGGGCTGCACGCTGCAGCAATGATATATTGACATGGATCGGGCTGTACGCCGCAGAAATGATATATTGATATGGATCGGGTTGCACGCCGCAGCAGTGATATATTGATACGGATCGGGCTGCACGCCGCAGCAATGATATATTGATATTGAGGCCGAGAGCCTATTTGATGCCACGAGATGGCTAATATTGTGCTTGGGCTGTAGGATCCCCTCCGGAGTCTGTACACACCCCCAGTGAGCGTCGTCGACGATAAATAAATGGAGCGGGCTGCACGCCGTAGCGGGTACTAGAGTGTACCATCATATGCATTGCATTGCACTCATGCATTTGTTCCTTATCTGCATTATCTGCCATAATAATTATGTGCTCTTATTTCATTGTTTGGTTTCTTTATACCGTTTTGAGCCTGAGGGGCTGATACTGTTCTGAGATACTGATATTGAGCCCGAGAGGCTGATGTTGTACTTTGTGAGTTGAGAGTGAGCCCGCGGGGCTGATACTGTACTGAGAGGTTGTTATTGAGCCCGGGGGGCAGATTTCTGATTATTTCTTACTTGTTGAAATTATTTTCGCAACTGTTGAAAGGATCATTTTCAAAAAGAGGTTTTAAACTGAGCCAAGATATTTCTAAAAATTTCACAGTTTTCACTGATTTTCTCAATTGAAGGGGTTTTCTCTGCTTCTATACAGCATGACGATATGTTTTACCTGATTTCTTACTGCTCAGTTGTTATTTACTTTTATTACTCACTGGGTTGGAGTACTCACTTTACTCCCTGCACCTCGCGTGCAGCTGCAGGTATTGATCACCCGGTAGCGGGATATTAGCCGATTGAAGGTATTACTATTGTAGCTGAGCAAGATGACCACCAGCGTTCGTGGCACCGGACATTGTCTTTAGAATTTCAGAATTTAATTTTCTATATTATTGGCCCTGTAGTTGTGTTCAGGTTTTCTTTAGATGCTCGTGACTTGTGACACCCCGATCGGGTTATGTTGGGCTGTAAACACTGGTTATTATTGTCGTTAAGCTGTATTTATCTAGTCATTTACGTTTAATAATTGATAAAGAGACGATTTGGGTTAGTTGGCTGGCCTTGTCTTCACGAGAGGCGCCATCACGACCGGGTTAGGAAATTGGGTCGTGACAAGAAGCTTCATATGCAAGCAACCAGGTACATCATCATTCACAACGACATGCACAAGAGGACGTACAATGGCCCCCTAGAAAAATGATTAGGCCCGAATCAAACGCGGCGCGTTCTTGAAGAAGTCTACGAAGGCCACTACGGAGCTCATTCCGGCAATCGAGATCTGGTCAGATGTCTCATACGGGCAAGTTATTACTAGCCCACCATGAAAAAAGAGGTTGCACACTTCGTGAAAATATGCGAGCAATGCCAAAAATACGCCACAATAATCCACAAAGCAGGTGAGCACCTCCACTCAGTCACATCGGCTTGGTTGTTTATCAAATGGGGAATGGACATCGTCGGCCCCCTCCCAGTGGGGCGGGGTAACATACGATTTCTTTTAGTTTTAACTGACTAGTTTTCTAAATGGGTAGAAGTAGGAGCATTCGCCAGATACGCAAAGAATAAATGATCGCCTTTATAGGAAAAATATTGTGTGCCACTTCGGCCTCCCCAAAGAGATCAATTACGACAACGGGCCCTAATTTACAAGAAAAGGGGTCGCCGATTTTTTTGAGAATTGGCATATAAACAGAATACTCTCAACATCGTATCACCCCGCGGGCAACGGGAAAGCGGAATCCTCCAATAAATTAATACTGAACATCATAAATAAAAAGCTTGAGGACGCCAAGGGACCACGACGAGAGTTATTACCTATAGTGCTTTAGCCCCACCGAACAATGCTGAAGACAAGCATAGGAGAGATGCCCAACTCATTAGTCTATGGGACTGATGTGGTAATACCAGTCAAAGTCGGAGAGCCCAGTTTGAGATATTCCCATGAGAGCGGGCCGAGGAACGGTGAAAGAAGAAGGTAAGAGCTCGATAAAGCCGAAGAATGGAGATATATGCAAAAATAACATGCAAAACGCTATTATAACAAAAAGACAAAGGTCAGACCACTCAAAATCAGGGACTAGATTCTCAAATCTAAAACACAAGCAAATAAATATCCACAAGAAGGCAAACTGGGAACAAATTGGGACGGTCCATAAAAAATCACGGCAATAGCAAACAAAGGGTCATTCCAACTAGAAACAATGGAAGGAAAACTACTACCAAACAATTGGAATATCACCCACCTCAAGTACTTCAACTTTGAAAAAAAACGTTCTCTAAGTCGTACTTTTTTTTTGTCTCACTTGAGTTTTGTCCCAATTGGATTTTCTCAAGGAGGTTTTTAACGAGGGGACAAGGGGAACACTTCAAGTTGAAGTGCGAATGGAAGAAGGCACATGACGGTTAGTTCATTGCCGTTAATATTTTTCCAGGTCCACCAATGAAGTGACTAGATAGACTAGGACTGGAATGCCAGCCAGGAAAATATGTAAATTTCTCCAAGTAAATGAACAAAACACAAATACATGAAGTTCGCCCATATTTTCGCTAATGCAACGTTGCCTCAATACCTATGCGACCATTGGCCATAATTAACTAAGTTACTTTCGACCTCTCTCAAATTAACTAAGTATAGATTATATTTGACCTCATTTTGAATTAACACCTACTCGACCCTCGGCCATGATTAAATAAAAGTTACATTCGACCTCGTTCGAAATAACTAAGTTACTTTTGACCCTGTTCGAATTTACCAAGTATAGGTTACATTCGACCTCGTTCGAATTAACACCTACTCGTCCCTCAGCTCTAATTAAAAAAAAATTTACATTCGACCTCATTCAAATTAACTAAGTATAGGTTATATTCTATCTTGTTCGAATTAACACCTACTCGTCCCTCATACGTAATTAAATAAAAAACACATTCGGCATCGTTCGAATTAACTAAGTTACATTCGACCTCATTTCAAATTAACTGAGTATAGGTTACGTCCGACCTTGTTTGAATTAACACCTACTGGACCTCGGCCACGATCAAAACTGAGTTCTATTTCGACCTCGTCCAACACACATAAACCAAATTTTTACGACTAAAATGACCAAACGGCAAAACAAAATAAAGGCATACAAACCCAGACAGAAGGAAACAAATCAGGTGCGAACAACAGAAATATCATTTCATAAAATATTTTCTTTACAAAGGCTAGAATAAACGCCCATAAAAATACATAAAAGTCTACAAACAAAATAAAGAAAAACAACTACTCGTCGCCTAACCCAGCAACGCCATCTACCTGACCGCCTAGGTCATCTCCACCCGTCTCTCTGCCATTTCCATCGCCACCTCCATCAGGAAACTCATCCTCATACCAGTAATATTGTTCAATCCGGTCCACACCTATATCCTTCTCGTCATCACCATCCTCCGGTGTAGCGAGGTCATAACCACAAGCAATCTAAGTTGTACGTGCCTTAGCACGATCATCCTCAAAGTTAGCCTCTATGAGTCTCTCCATCTCCAAATCGCTCTCCCGCTCTGAGAAAAGAACGGGGATTACGGCCTCCAAAGCCTCCACTTTCCTCGAAGCCGCCAATCAAGCCGATTTTGTCTTTTCTAAGTTCGTTGACTTCTCGATGACCTTGCCACTCAGATCATCCACCGTGATTAGATATACTTCATTCTCGGCCTACATCAAGATTACTTGGGCTTGGAATCAGCATATTGGGTCGCGACCCCTTTGCACACCTCGCACTCTTCTTCTTTATCTCTAAGCACCCCCTCGAGGACGCTACACTTACCGATGACTCTCACCAACTCTTCATTTTTCTCTTTCATCCCGTCTCGGAGAGATTGGAAGTTTCCACTACCGCCAAACTACCTACAAATCTCGTGGTGTTTATTGCGGTACTTCCGCTCCATCTTCTGGAAATGGCCTTGCGCCTCTCCTCCTGGCGAGCACTCTCGATCTCCATATTAATGGTCTAAGTAAAGAGAGAGGAAGAAAACAAAAGTCAAACAAAAAATAAAAATAAAGTGCAAGGCACAGAAATTAAAAAGGTTGAAAGCTTACCCTAAGGGTGAGGACGGCTATACCAGTTGATAGGGCAGAATCGTCTATTTTTTCAAGGGTTCTTCCCTCCACATCAGAGCAAAGATGACCTAAGGAAGGGGCCACATTCTTTGTGTTCACCAGTAGGTCCCGATCCATAGGGATAGAGATGGTCTATGAGGACCCTTCTAACCTAACTTCAATACGAGTAAACCGCTCGTCCAGCATTTGAACCTTATCAGCGTCAAGATCGGAGCCCTCCTCACAACTGTCCTCGACAACCCCTTACCTCTCTCATTGATAGACAAGGTGGGAACATCAACTGGCCACGAGGATGATGGCTCATCTCGCTGCACAGTACCCGGAACCTCCATGGACGGACCACTATCTCCAATATAGGCATCATGGAGGGACACGCTCTCTACGGCTTTCGCTGATGGCAAGACCTCAGTTGGAATATCTGCTTCATATTCGAGCACGACGGTCGCCGGCTCGTGATCACCCCTAGTCGACTCCATAACTCGAATGGTCCCATCACCAATATATAATGATCTCCTTTTACGAGAGACCAAACCCTCATCACTAGGCGACGATTCTTTTCCGGTGTTGATGCAGTCGACAAACGAGACGACCTAGGTACAACAGGAGGCGAAATGGCTAGGGGTGTTCAAAACCGAACTGAAACCGAAAACCGAACCGACACCGAAGCTTAATGGCTCATTGGTATCGAGTTAACGGTTTAACGGACGGGGAACAAATTGAATTTTTTATTAACGACTTATCAGTTTGGGGCCGGATTATTCAACTTTCTTAACGGATAATACGTTAACCCATTAATAATATATATATATATATATATATATATATATATATATATATATATAATATTTATTTTTATCTATATATATTAAATATAAAAAAACCCTTCCACTTCCAATACTCTATCTCTACTGCCTAATTCCTAAATACGTATACTACAGTCTTTAATATCATGTGATTGAAGAGTTAAATTCTTGAATTCTTCCCAGTTCGTAACTTCCTAGGATGTGGCATAATGATACAGTAATACAAATCACAACCCTATTTTTCTTGCTTGTCCTTTTGTTTGGGAATTTTGCACTACAAAAACCGTTCTTATCCTCTCTGATTACTTTAATGTCTACAATAAATGAAAATCATCGACCAATGTAGATTAAAGTCAATACTGATGGACTCAAGAAACCAGAAAACACCATGATAAACAAGAATCAATATTTCTAAGGTTTAACTTCACAAGGGAGATACAAATTCAAATGCGTTAACAGATATGTATGTCTGGACTCATATGTAGTCTGCTTTGGGATGTAATGTAGCCTACGTGTTCTGCTTTTTTCACTCTACAACACATGACACACTACATCATTCTTATGTAGGCGTTAACAGACATGTATGTATCGACTCAATGCGTAATTTTCTATTCTGAATTTGTATGCTAGGTTGTCAGCAAATAATTAATACACACAATATAGATTGAATTAGGCCGATAAACCGCCCGATATCCGTCCGATAAGAGCTAAACTGATACCAATCTGTCTGATATCTTATCGAGTAGACAACAGATTAATACATTTAAAAGCCGATAACCGATAAGCCAAATCGTTAAGAGTAAATAACCGCCCAATCCGCCCGATAAGCAGCCTTAGGAAAGGCGGCAGATCACCATGCAGGCCTGGCCGCACCTACTATAAGAGCAGATTCCAAATTATCCTTTCTCTTGTGAAATTCTAGCGGAGGAGCCCCCGGCCTCCTCGACGATCCCCGGGCTAAAAAAAAGGAGAAAATAAATAAATATTAGTGTTGCCCACAAGACGATAACGGGCAAATGACCAGTAAGTCACAACAACAAATGTAAATGGTTATGCTTACCGATCGCGGAAGGCGCAGGCCTAAACTTCTTGAGGAAAGCCGACCATTCACGAATCCCCGCTGTATATGGGAGAACATGACCTACCTAATCATAGATGTCTTCGACCAAGGGAGGGGGTGTAGTCTCGTCTGCAAAAAGAGAAGACGGGGTGTCAACGTAATTGAAACTGGAAAAGACGACATTCCATACAAAAAAGAGGAAATAGATACTTATGGGCATAATTCCAAACATCGGGGAACCCGCTTGCATTGGCCACCACGCCCACAGTTTTGAAGAAGAAGTAGTTGATCCAAAATTAATGATTTGCCTTATCGTCCATCTTCACCACTAAATATTTGCTTCCTCGGTGGTGAAGATACAACATCGCCCCCTATAAAAACTAGGGGCGAAAAGATACATCAAGTGGCGAAGCAACACCCTGACCCCGACTAACTCCACATACTTCATAATCATGTGGATGAGTTTGTAGATATATGGAGAAAGTTGGGTTGGACAGACGCTGTAATAGCAGAAGAAGTCCTCGGCCAAGGGTAAGAGAGGAAAAGAGTAACCGACGTGGAAATGGTACGTGTAGAAAGCGTAGTACCCAGGGCGGTGTATTTGCACCACGTCCTCACTGCCGGAATTAGGTCTATATGGGTAGGAATTTTGAATTTATCCCTAAATTCAGCAAGGCCAACCTCTTTCATCAACGATTCCAAGATCTCAGGGTCTTCCTCAGCACCTTTGAAAAATCAAATCTAACCTTCTCACGACGGGGGATTATTTCCTCCACTGTAGAAAATCTCTCATCTTCAGCAACAACGGTGTGATGACCCGGCCAGTCATCTCATGAGTTACCGCTCCATTTCCCCTATTTCTGCTTATTTATGCTTCGTTATTCGTGTTTTATGCAATCGGGTTGATTAGTTGGAGTTCATAGAGGATTTGATAAGGTTTGAGACACATAGTCTCTTTTAAGAAGACTTGAGTTGGAAAAGTCAACCGGATGTTGACTTATATGTTAGAGGGATTGGAAGTGAGTTTCGATGGTTCGGTTAGCTTTGGGGGGTGATTTATGACTTATGAGTGTGATCGGAATTTATTTTGGAGGTCCGGTGTAGAATTAGGCTTGAATTGACGAAGTTAGTATTTGGTGAATTCCGATTGATAGGTGAGATTTTGGTCAGGGAATCGGAATGGAATCGAGTTGCTATAGCTTCGTTGTGTCATTTGGGATGTGTGTGCAAAATTTTAGGTCATTCAAATGTGATTTGGTTGGGTTTTTTTTTTAATCAAAAATGTGTTTCGGAAGATTTTTGAAACTTAGGCTTGAATCCGATGTGTTTTGAGCGATTTGATGTTGTTTGAAGTGTTTTGATGATTGGACCAGGTTTGAATAAGGTTTTAGGAAGTGTTGGTACAATTGGTTTGAAGTCCCAGGAATTCGGGTGAGTTCCGGCTAGGTTCCAGGATGTTTTAAGCAGAAAATCATAGCTGTAGAAAGTCCAGAAGGGTTGCAGGCCTCGGAACCCATCCGCGCGGACCGCACAAAAGAAGTGTGTCCGCGGTGAGTGCTGTGCGGACCGCACAAAATGGTGTGCGGCCGTGGTGAAGAACAATCCGCTGGTCCTACTTCGGAAGCTCATATCTTTTGATCTACAAGGAATTTTGAGATGATTCAAAAACGAAAGTTGTATCCCTTCATGTATAGTTTCCAGAAATGTAAATATATCACAATTTGGAAATCTGTAGCAAAAGTTATGTCTAAAATACTGAAGCCTGTCACTGCAGTTAACAGCTGGTGCGGCCGCGGTCGTTTTTGCGCGGCCCGCACTTGTTTTGCACAGACCGCAATCGTTTTTGTGCGGCCGCAGAGGTAGAAATCTGGTGGGTATTCTATAAATATGAGGTTTTGGGTTTTATTTGGTATTTTGACCTATAGAGCTCGGATTTTGGCGATTTTTCGAAGGTTTTTCAAGAAATTCATTGGGGTAAGTGATTCTAACTCAGATTTGGCTAGATTACATGAATATATCATTGAATTCATCATTTAATTTGTGATTTGGGATGGAATTTGGGAAGAAAATTGTAAAATCTTTCAAAAATATAAAATGATGATATGGAGGACGAAATGGTATCGAAATTGGATAATTTTCATATGGTTAGACTCGTGAGAGTATAAGGATTCTAGTTTTATGAATTTTGTCAAATTCCAAGATGTTGGCCCAGGGGTCGGGTTTGACCAATTTTGGGAATTTCGTGGCAATTTGATTATTTTCAAGTGGGCTTTGTTCTCTTAGCATATTGTGACGTATTCGTTCTAATTTTGGATAGATTCGACGCACATGGAGGCCAATTCGAGGGGCAAAGGCATCGTGAGTTAGAGATTTAGCCGGTTCGAGGTGAGTAATGACAGTAAATGATGTTCTGAGGGTTTGAAACCCCGGACTGCACATCGTAGTGCTATATCGAGGTGACACAGGCGCTAGTTGATAAGCGCGAGGTCTTTTACTACTGGGGATTGTGACTTGGTCCATCCCGATTGATGATTTCACCGTATATTTGAATGAAAATTATTTGTTATCATCATGATTTGGGCTGATTTCCATATTTGAGCTTCGTTCCAATTATTTGGATCCTTCGGGAATTTTTTTTATTCACTATTTCCTCACTTTTTTGAATTATATTTAATCTCAGTCCTGTTGATATTTATGGTTTTACAAACTCAACCACTTTTATACATATTTGTAACTTAAATGATATTTTGGGCTGAGAACCACTATTTTACAAATGCCCGAGGGGCTTATGATGATTTCCGGACTGAGTGAGTCCGAGGGTCACATGTGAGGATATGCTTAGTGATATGAGGCCGAGGGTCTGAGATACTTTATATGCCACGCGGTGGCTTGAGTGATTTGAGGATATGCTGAGTGATGATGCCACGAGGTGGCTTGATATAGCGCTTGGGCCGTAAGGGGCCCCTCCGGAGTCTGCACACCCACAGTGAGCGCGGGTACCCACCTTAAACGGAAAATTTTTAGACAGTGGTAGTAATGGCACTGTAGGATGTATCTTGGTCAGGTAACAATGACTGACCAGGAATAAAACTGTGCGGTCAGGTAACAATGACTGACCATAGCGGACAAATTTTAGATAGTGGTAACAATGGCACTGTATGACGCGTTTTGGTGAGGTAACAATGACTGACCAGGAACAAAATCGTGCCCGAGGGCTAGCACTATTCTATGTGATTGCCCGAGGGGCTAGTACTGTTCTATGTGATTGCCCGAGGGGCTGGTACTGTTCTATATGACTGCCTGAGGGGCCGGTACTGTTCTATGTGATTGCCCGAGGGGCTGATACTGTTATGAGACTTTGTGCCCGATAGGCAACCATTTTTTTGTGCTTATCTTCACTAACTGCTTTGCATTCATTTGCTTAACTGTTTGAAAGGTTATTTTCCAAAGGAAGTTTGAACTAAGCAAGGATGTTTCTAAGAGATTTCACAGCTTCATTGCTTTCTTAAATGGTTTTATACTGCTTCCATACAACATGTCGATATGCTTTACGTGATTTCTTACTGCTCAGTTGTTATTTACCTTTATTACTCACTGAGTTGGAGTAATCACTTTACTTCCTGCCCCTTTCATGCAGATACAGGTATTTATACACCCGATAGCGGGTATTGGCTGATTGGAGGCAGGGTTATCAGAGTTTTAGCGAGGTGGCTGTCAGCGTTCGCATCACCATTTTTTTTTCTCCCTTTTCATTCATCAGTCCTGTTTTGTATATTCCAGACCTTGTAGTTGTATTTATACTCTAATAGATGCCCATGACTAGTGACACCCCGATGTCGGGCTGAGTTGGGTTGTTATTCTACATGTTTATAGAATTGTATTGTTGACTGCTTAAAGGATTAGATTATTCATCCTTATAAATGACTTATTGATTTATTAAACTGTTGGATTTGAATTTGAGTAAGTGTCGGCTGGCCTTGTCTTCACTAGAGGCACCATCATGATCGGGTTTGGGTTATGGGTCGTGACAAGTTTGTGACAAGTTGGTATTAGAGCCTAGGTTATATAGGTCTCACGAGTCATGAGCAGGTTTAGTAGAGTCTCGTGGATCGGTACGGAGACATCTGTATTTATCCTCTGGAGGCTGCAGAACCTTTAGGAAAACTTCACCTTCTTGAAATTCTTATCGTGCGCCCTTGATTTAGCTTGGAATATAACTCTTTGAATTCCTTCCACGCATTTGTATGTGCGAACGAGCGCTCAATATCAGATGTGGCTTGATGGCTTGCGATTCCCTGATCGAGGGGTGAGATATGATCTTTGTGAGTTGATGTTGGGCCAGTATGGAGGACTTGAGGCCAGATCTTTGCCTATGGCTTGAGCACCGAAGTGCTGATTTTGTGAGCAAGTGTTTTGAACTTATATGTTCGGTATTGTCCCTATTAGTGGCAGTGACAGTTGGGTAACTGTGTGATGAGTGTGTTAGTATTGTGAGATGTATCTATATGATTTGGAAGTGACGAGAAAGGTCTGCTGGAGGATAGAAGAACTATTAGGTGCTTGATTTCTGTCATGATTTGAGTTATATCCCTGAGTTATGGGCGTGTGAAGAATCTTTTCATGTCCCCTAGCTGGGAATGGAGTAAATTTCATGTTGCGGTATGAGTTTAGACTTAGGAAGACTAAGTGACTGTGTAATGTGTATGACGGTGGTAGGTATACAGAAATGTTAGTTTGAGGCGAAGCAGGTGGGTTATCTCCTGCAGAGTGTTCCGAAGTTGTGTGATCCCTATGTTGTATGTTAGAAGATCTTATTTACAAGTGAAATACACATGTTGAAATTTAAAATTTTGAGTCGCTCAAGAGAGTGAACTTAGCTTCTACGAGGGGTGGATGCGAGAATTGCAGAAGATATGAGGTACCAAATGAACTGTGTTCCATGAGCTCAAAAAGGAGTGAGTTACTCTCACTATTGTATTATGGCATCAATAAGGTATGTGCGTTATGAGTTGTTGTGTGTTTTGATCTATGGCTTCGAGCCAAGTTGGGGAGTTTGCTATTGATTAGCTAATTACACGGTTATGTGCTATGTTGGTTTCGGTTTGAGGTATGCCGGCGAATCAGTTCTAGTTGTGGAGATTGAGCCCGAGGATGGATCGAGTAGAGAAACACTTTGACTAAGGTAAGGTTATATGCCGCAGTGTCAGAAGTGCCAATGAGGCACTAGTTGTCCAGTTCTGTTGATCGGGTTAATCGCGGTTCGAGTAAAGTGGATGACTCTAGAGAATGGTTCTATTGTGTTCAAATTTTACATGCAATAATTTGAGGCATTCAAGTTGTACTTATAGCTAGAAGCTGAGCTTTTCAGAGAAAGATGGTAAGACTTGTGGTATTTTCTATATTAATCATTGGATTTCTATATATCACTATCGGGAAGGTGAAGGTGATGGCTTGGGATTCGCAGTAAGTCCTTTCAGACTCGATATCTTGAATATGGTGCTCTGCGAAACATTTAAAAGAGTATTCAGCAGCTTATGAGCCTTAGACGTTGTGATTTCACGTTAAAAAAAATTTGTAGGGCACGTTTTAGTTAAGGATAATGGTGTACTAACAAGAAAACAGATAAAGGTGAAAGTAATTCGGTATGGTAATGGATACGATAAGGTCTTAGTGTACTAATGATGTGGTGATGCTTTACAGATGTTTTGTGGCAATATTCTTGGTTTGGTGACCTACATGGCCTGGTCAAGCCAGAGGAATTCTGTTTTGATAACTTGGTTATGTGCAAGAAGATTTGAAAGTTTTCTTGATGGTTTTTACCATATTTCGAGCCGGATATCTTCTACCAGTGTGGGGAACATATTGTATATTGTGAACTCCTCCTAGATGGAAGAAAATAGAAGATTTCTAACTGCCCGAAATGAAATTTTCCTCTAGGCCAAAAATTCTAATGATATTTTGTGTTTGCAACAAGATGGCATGATTGACGTGGTGTATGGTACATGCTTAATATTTTCATGTGCAAGGTGGCAATTCATTCTTAAAGGGAAGGTCACGAGTTCTGGATGGAATAGTCAGTTTTAGATATTTAGATGAATATTATAACTGCTTGGTAAGAGCTGAGAAGGGTGCGCATTATATTTTTACTAACAAATATTTATTGGTATTCAACACACTTGGTTGATCGACCACAAATATTCCGATTTTGCTATGCATCCTAGAAAAAAATTGAAAATAATTATCATGGGATGATCGTACTTGAGGGATGTGTTAGTCATTTGAGTGCTGAGGTTGTGATCAGTTACGGTGATTTATATGATCTATGAATTTGGAGACGGGGAATTCTCAAAAATATACTATTTCGGGATTGTGGCATG
>MU743865.1:248246-266069 GCA_026770625.1 Nicotiana glauca | reverse complement strand
AAATCATAAGGAATACATCATAATATGCTAATGGAACATAACCCAATTGAAAGAACTCGAAAAATACTCAAAAACTCAAAATTGGCAAAACCCGAGCCCCGGGCCCATGTCCCGAAAAATTTTGAAATTCACATTTCCGAAATCCTCGCCTCGCCTCGCCACGAGTCCGTACATACCAAGAACTCCCAATTCGGACCACAAATGGCCCTTCAAATCCTAAATTTAAGATTTTTGCTCCAAGACCTAATTTCTTGATTTTTAGCCATAAATTCATGAATCCCATGGATGATTCTTGTATAAAAACATGTAATTAACTCATAAAACTTACCTCCAACGATTTCCAGTCGAAACCCCTTCAATTCCTGTCCAAAGCTCTCAACGCTTGCTCAAAAATGGTGAGAAATGGGTTTGGTTTGCGGATGAAATGTTATAAACCATTCTGTCCAATCCCAGACAACCTTCATCGCGATCGCGACCCAGGTCACGCGGCCGCGAAGTACAAAAATCCAAGGTCTTCAATTCCTTCTACGCGATCGCGACTGACTTCACGCGATCACAGTGCACAATTGATTAACCCTACGCGATCGAGATCGCGTTCCCCCATCTGCGATCGCAGTACACAGATTCGACCAACTACGCGATCGCATACCAATTCCTGCGATCGCGATGAACAAAAACGAGTCCCTCTTCCAAACCTTCTACGCGATCGTAGCCCCATGCTCGCGATCGCATAGAGCAAATCTGCTCTGCAATTTCTGCTGCATTTTTGAAGCCCAAACTTGCCCGTTAGCCTTCTGAAATCACCCCGAGGCCCTCGGGACCTCAACCAAAAGCACAGACATGATCTAATACATTATTCAAACTTGCTCGAATCATAAAAAATGCTATCGCTAACATCAAAATCCTCATTTATCATCAAATCAAAGTCTAAATTTTCTTAAAACTTCTGAATTGCACATTCGATCAGAAACCCAACCAAACGATGTCTGAATGACATGAAATTTTGCACACATGTCCAAAATCACCTAATGGAGCTACTGGAACTGTTGGAATTCCATTCTGACTCCCGGATCAAAATATCACCTATCAACCGAAATCCGCCAAATTTCCAACTTCGCCAAAATATGCTAACTTCTTCACCGGATCTCCAAAATTACTTCTGATTGTGCTCCTAAGCCTTAATCATCACCCGGAGCTAACCGAATCATCGAAATTTAGTTCCAAGCTGTTTAACTCATAAATCAACATCCGGTTGACTTTTTCCAACTTAAGCTTTCTTAAAAGAGACTAAGTGTCTCATTTCTTATCAAAATTACTCCAATTAAATTCTAACACACCCAATACCGATGATGAAACATAAAGCAATACAATAAGGGGAAAACGGGCCGGTAATACCTGAGACGACGGATCAGGTCGTCACATTTGGTATCCAGCAGCTAATCACAGCAACAAATTGGAGTAATTTTGACCCAAAACAACCTCAACAAACCCAATCAAACATTCCAGGGTCGTAGCACCCAATTGATTCGAAATTGAACTTAAAAATGCTCCTAAAACTTCACTGGAACGAAACTCAACCAGAATCTAAACCAAGTACACTCCAAATTCACTCGAACAGGTGATTAAACACCTCTAAATCCTTGTAGAATTCGAGCTTAGGGCAGAAATGAAGAGCACCAAAAAGGAACTTGAAAATGCTCAATAGAGGCAATAAAACAGTAAAAAAAAGTTTATTTTTCTATTTTTTTTATTTTTGGATTTTGAATTTTTGAATTTCAAGCTTAGATCTAAAAATCAGAGAATGGCTTTTTGGGAGGGAATTTGATGGCTCCAAAACTTGTGAATTAAGGCATTGGGGTGCCTTTTTATAGGCACAAATTGGGGCAGAATATTCTAGAAGCTCCTCACACTTTTCTCTTTTCTAATTTTCAGATTTCTTTTATTTAACCCTTTATTTTTTAACTTGTTATTCAAATTACTGCACTTCAAATGCAGAAACATACACTAAGACCCTAATTGGAATGTTCTAGAAGGTTCTACCTTCATCTACCCAATTCCCTTGTCATTGTTGATATCTATTGTGCCCTTATTTGCGTCTTATAATTATCAATTTGGCAAAATTTATCATTTTCAATCCCTAAAGTACCCTTGTCTTCTTCCTGAAATTACTAACTAAAATTAGACCTCTCAAACCCTTTTACCCTAGTTAATATTGACTAAGGTTAACATTGTCAGCTATAACCAATCTCAAAATTAATTCAATCAGTGCTAATTACTAGTAAAACAAAATTATGAGCTAAATTTGAATCAAATCAAACAGCAACTAAAGAACAGACTAGGATCCTAATTAACAAATTAACAAAAATTAAACCAATATTACTGAATTGAACTTCCTATCAAGCATATTTGAACTAAACTGATTACCAAAACAGGATTAATTCCTAAAACAATTTTCAAGAACATAAGCATGTTTCCATGTATTAAACACTAATCTGATTAATTAACAAGGAGTCTAATTGAACTAACGAACTAACAGAAACAAAAATTAGAATTAAACTAAAAAAAATCAGAACTAACAAATTGCATATCAGTATAATCACCAATTAACACCCCAAAACAAATTATGAGAAACAAGGAAAGATAAGAAAGAAAGAAAAATACAAAATAAAAATGAGAAAACTTACAGATTTAAATTCAAACTTGACTAACATCCTAAATTTGGCTTCGAGTTGATGTTACATGTTTATTTCATCTGAAATAAACATGTAACATCAACTTAAACCCGAACGAGCCTTTGAAACTCCAAAACAGCCTCAAGTTCAAAACCCTAGATTGGCGATTTGAAGAATTTCGGTGGGATTTGAAGGGTTTTGTGCAGGGATTAGAGATGAGGGAGGTCAAAGGAAGGTAGGGTGTGATTTTGGGAATTTTCGGAGGCTTTTGCATTTTGGCCGGAACTTTTCTCTTTAAGATTCGACGATATCCAACCAAATTCAAGATAAACCATTGTGAGGGTTGTGTAGAGGAAGTCAAGACGGGTCTATGGTGTAACTTTGGTACGATTTGGACTACTTCGAGTCATGGCCAGAAAATCTTTGGGAAACGATTCGACGAGTTAGGCCGAGATTTGAAGGAAACGGGTAATGGATTCATGATGAGGGAGAAGAGGGGGTCTCATGGTGTTATTTTGGGGTGGTTTGGGAAGAGTGGCATTCACCGCCGGCGGTGTTACAGAGAGATACGAGGAAGAGGGGGGCGGTCTTTATGGTTTGATTGAGTTTTCTGACATTTTTAATTTAATTCCTTGAACTATAGAGACCGTTGGATTGGAGTAGATGAACAGTTAAGATTAAACGACGTCAAAACGACATCGTTTTGGCTAAGGAAAAGGGGCAGGCCGGGTAAATAAGCATTTGGGCTGGACCAACAGGATTGAAATGGGATTTGCTTGGGCTGTGTTATTTTGACCCAATATGTGGTCTCTTAACTAAGACCGTTTTCTTTTAAATCTGTTTGTTTGTTTATTATTATTATTTATATATTTTTTATTCATTTTTTGTTGTTTTTTCCCATTTTATCATTTTGTATTTATTTTCTCAATTTTATAAAGATGCAAAAATAAAACCTTAAAACTAATTAATGGCCTAAACTACTTTTACAACTATTTTGTATCAATTTCCAATTAAAACAATAAAATGCGAAAGTGAGCTATTTTTTGTGATTTTCTTTAAATTTGTAAAATACCTATTTAGTACTAAAAATGTGAAATTAAAATCCTAATTCAAATGCATATTTTTGCATTTTTAATATGAATTATTATGCAACCAATTATCACAAAAATGTAACAATTATCAGAAAAATGACACCAAAATATAAAAATTATAAAAATAAAAAAAATCATTTTGTTTGAATTTTTTGGGAATAATTTGCTTAGGGTAAAAATTACGTGCTCACAATATATTGCTACCACAATCCACAACCAAAAGCAAAGCAAAAAGAAAGAGAAATGCTTAATCTAGGTCACTGGAGGTACTAGATAGGTTCAGGAGACAAAGGCTAGAATTCCTAAGGCTTGGGAGAGCTAGAGGGTTGATTTTGGGCTTGGAGAAAATTCAGCATATTATGAAGAATCCCATCATTCTTCTCCTTTTCCTTGGTAAGCTCGATTCTGAGAGCATCCCTCTCAGATTCAACCTCTACCAAATAAGCCTTAGGCCTATCTATCTCAGCATCCTTGACCTCACTTTCCTGAATACGAGCCCTGACTTTACTATTGATAGGTGTCTTATTGGATGAACCAGGTTAATTTGGAATGGCATTGACTAAATAGTCACAAGCAATCAGAGTATTAATGCCAAAGTAATCCTTGTTTGTGGCCATTTCCCACTTCTTCAGAGGCACGTTGCACCTATCTAAAACAGTAGTCAGAAGAAATCCATAGAGGGTGGCATCAGCCTTGGAGCCATTGATGACCCTGTCTACTAGCTTGATGATGAATGCAGGCCAGTTCAGTTGCCATTCACTTTCAAGGCACTCTATCAAAACTAAGTCCATATAGTTAGCAATATGCCTTCTCTCCTGCCTGGGCAGTAGGCACTTGTTGACAAACTCAAAAATGACTTTGTGTTGTGGCTTCATTTCACTATTGTGCACAAAACTTGGCCTCATTCACTTCTTCAAGATAATAGAATCTCCTAGTGATTGCAAAGGTAGAAGGAAGAAAATCTAGACCAGTCCATCTTTGCCTAGTATAGTCATCATATCCCTCAGCATGGATGTCAAGAATTTCTCCCAGCTTCTCTGCATCAAAGGTTACTTGAACTCCTTTTACTTGACTGGTAACTCTTCCATCTTTGACCTCAGCATTCACCATGAATTCAATGATTTCGTTCCTGGCTAATCTCCTATCCATCTGAAGGATCATGTCCTTCCAGCTTTGAGCAACTAGGTTGTCAACCAAATGAACCATTCCTGGTTCCACCAAGTCTTTCAGCAATCTTCCCTTCAAAATTTTTCTTTTGCCAAACATGGCCAATTTGTCTTATTCACCATCACACTCACACTTTTCTTCACCACTCCATTCCCCGTCTTTAGAAATTGTAACTTGTTTGTTTTTCATTGCAAACCTTTTCCTTTTGGCCAATGTAGTTTCAGCAACCTTAGACACAGATAAAGACTTCTTGGAAGAAGCCTTGATATTTTTGGGTTTGGGGGTTGGAACCTCAGTTGATACCTAATTTTTTTCTGTATATTTTTATATTCAAAATATTTTTAAAATATCATATATAAGTATGCCCAAGTGTTTTAGTATTTTTTTCAATTTTTAACAATTTTTAAAATTAATTTATTGCCCTATTTTGAAAATACAAAATAAATAATTATCCCTTAAATTATTATTTTGGTGATTAATCTATTTAATTCTTATATATATACCAAAATATAGCTAAGGTCATTTTTACATATTTTTACAAATTTATTTTGGTATGTTAAAAGCTAAATTGCATATAATTGCTATTTTAGCCTATTTTAAGATTAATAGAATTTTAAAATTATGAAATTGGTCCCGATTTTTTTTAATTAATATTTATATATTATTAATTAACTCAGTACCTTTAATTTATTTTCAAAAGTCATTTTACCATTTTTATAAAAATAAAAAGGGAAACTAGCTATTTAAAATCTGGCCCCATTTTGTTTCAATTATAGCCCAAATTGATCCCCCAAACAGACCGGCCCAATTTCTATTTAACCCGACCCCTAACACGTTTATCCAACCCTCCCAGCTCTCCTTTACCATTGATCATTTTGATCAACAACCATGATCTCCCTTTCCTTTTCAATCCGCCCACACCCCGAACCCTACCTCATTTCCCTTCGATCAGGCGCCTCTGAATACCCTCCCTCTCTCAAATGCTCTCGAAGGTTCTTGAAACCCTAATCATCTTCTATTGTCTTCTACCTCAAGCTCACCGGAATTCATGGCCTCTCAGGCTATGGATGGCTTAAACTCATCTCCCTCTGCTTTCAAACACTTGGTATTCGAAGGTTTGAGGTCTGACCTCGAAGGTGTCCATTCAAATCATCGCCGATTCAATGCTTTATGGCCATCTCTGGGACACTATGGTATTTTGGGCCTGGTTCTAACCTTCTCCGACTCAGATCGGACCTTTTCAAAGCCTTTCTCATTTTAGGGTTCCTTTGAAACCCTAGCTATTCAAGGTTTTCTCTGACCTTTTTTCTTAGATTTGTTATATATTTGTTCCCTACTTGAGTTTTTAAACAATTTCCCCAATTTTTTCTTTCAAAAATTACTTTTAAAGTCACTTCTCTTCGATTTAGGGTTTTCTGAAAAGCTTAAAATGTTTCTCTGACTTTTCTTTTTCTTTTCTTTGTGTGTATTTGTCTATACTATGTTCTTATGTTTTCTTTTCTTCCACGCATGTTCTTCTACTATGTTCTTATTTTTTCCTTTATCATGCATGTTCTTCTAATGTGCTTCATTTTTTTCTACTGTGTTTATATACCATGCTCTCACATGTTTGTCCCACTATGTTTCCCTATATGTTCCTTTGCTATACTATTCCGGTGTTCTGGTGTTCTTCTACTATATTTCTCTACTATGTTCTTAAGTGTTTCTTCTACTTTACCTTATTTTAAGACCCGTTTAAGCATGTTTTCTTCTACTTTCATTATGCTTCTAACTTTCTATTGTATTTGCTTGTCTTCTCCTGAGAATTCTGAAAAGAAATCTCTGAGCATGTTGTCTCCTCATCCCTGTGCTTGACTTGAGTTGGAAACCCTAGAATTTGGGGATTCTATTGAGGTTTGGTCATGTGTTTGAAATAGGGTTCTGTTTGAGAAACCTTGACTCTTTCATACTAGTTTCTGAGTCTCTGAACTAAGTTTGAACTTCTTTATTTACGACTCTGAACATTTAAATTCTTCTATACTAGACTCCTCTATTGATTAGCATGATAGTTCTTCGTGTTTAAGTGTATGCTTTTATATGTGTGATGAATTCTTTTTTCTGAAAAGGTTTTCCAACTTATGATTAATTCAGAATCCTTTTTTTGAATTGATTTTTACTGATTTTCTTTAGTTAAAACCTTTCTTCACCTTTTCTGATTGGATTCATTCATACCAAAATTCAGACCTTGTGATTTACTGCCTGTTGATTGATTTCCTTTCCTTATTTGCACAAACTGTGTGCTGTCAAGACCTTCTCCTTAAATAGACCTTTATGTATTTACCCCTATTATACTACCTTACACAAAATTTTTAATTAATTTAGTTCCTTAATTAGTTTTACCATTCAAAATCTGAATCACTTTCCTTAATTATTTTACCCATTTGAAATCAGAATCCCTGAATTAAAGGGATACCTTGTGTAATTGATCCCCAAGCTATTTTCTTACCTATTTCTGCTTGCTTTCTACACTATAAAAGGGCACGACCCTTTTTCACTTTAAGACACTTTTAATTCAACACTTTTACACACATTACACACTTAAGACATTTACAATCTCATAGTTCTCTTCAAAAATCATAGTGTTCTGACTACTTGCTTGCACGTTGGATTTACAAGACTACTGCTTCCTTTTCTTGTTTCCCTAAAAAGGGTATGTTCTAGTTTTGGTTTTCAGTCGCATCCCAATGTGTTTATTTTCAGTCTTTACATCTATGTCCACTTTACTGTCTATGTGGAGTTAAATGTTAAATATGCATGCTATTTTCTTTGCATCTATTTCTGTTTTGAATCCCTGACCCATGTTCCCCTCTATGTGCTTTGAGTTGAAATTCATAACATGGCAACATGCAAGTTGTTGCTCATGTTTGGACTTAATCCCTTGTGGGGATCCTGAATCCCAAACAATGTGGCCTAACATGCTGGTGCGGTGTGCTAGCACTTCCAATTGCTAGGTATAACCATTAGTCGGTCTTTGCTTCCTCTCAGAATCCCTCTCTACACTTACACTCTCTCTTAGCTTCTAAGTTCTGCCCCCTCCTGTGAGCCTTGCTTTGGGACCTTGAGTTCCCTCTGAACTTGGACACTTGAGGGTTGGCTCTCCCACACTGCACTATGATTCAATTCTGCGATATGAATTTGGGTGTGAGCATTGCCCGGAGTCCCTTTAAGGCTCTTAAGGAAGTTTGACACATCCCAAATAAGATAAAGTCTTTAGATCTTGATCTTTAGAGTTGATTTACTTCATGCTTCAGGTAGGAGGTCTGAATCAGGCTCTCCTTGGTTGTATTTTTTAATTTTCTAATGTAGTTTTCTGTATTTTACTTTGTAATAACTTTGGACTATCATAATCTTCTAATAACTATTAGGGCTGTTAGTGAAAATGGGAGGATCAATCATTCATGCAAAAAGGGTAGACATCATGTTCATAGGGAATATTTACACTTCGGTACTCATGTATCCTGTTTTCAGTTTTCACTTCTACATCTCTATAGAGACCATGTCTATAGGATTCTGCACTTCTGCATTTCTATAGGGACCATGTCTATAGGTTTCTGCACTTGTGCATTTCTATAGAGACTTTGTCTATAACTCATTTCTAAAATGCTGCATATCATATAGATAATATGCCAATAGGACTTCTTGAATTTTGCATATGCATTTTCACTAGGCAAACCTATTTATAAGTTCAAATAACTAACAGCATATAGATGATATGCCTATAGGACTTCTGCACTCTTGTTTCGACTGTAAAAAAAATGCTTAAAATCAATAACGCCTAGAAAGTATGCATATAGGGGCAATTAACCAAAGTTGAATCGTTCGTTCGCTTATGAGTCTAAAATCAGTGATGATAATGCTTAACGTCTGTAGAATTTATGCTCTTTTACTAAAACTAGCCTTTCCTAGTCAACTGACAACTTCTTTTCCTAAATCAGCATACTTCTTTTTCTGAACTAATAGATATCATGCCTATAGGTTTCGTTTAACAGTTAAGCAAGCCATAATGTAACTAGTTAACTGAGTCAGATTTCATCAAGTTACAACCAGCAGGCAGGCCTGATTCAGATTTCTTATCTGAAATATGCAATAAATCAGTCTGCCTTACCCTTTTAAGTTTAATCAGACTATAACCAGCATGTGCAAGACATGCTAAACAACCTTTCTTTAAGTTGACGAGGCCTTGTTGAGCCTTTAACTGTTATGTGGTTTCCCATATTTGCCCTATGTGTTTTTTACTATTTCCTTAGAATTGTGTCCTTTTAAAACCACAAAAGACCAACATCTCCTACCTTTAGGATAA
Source organism: Nicotiana glauca (assembly GCA_026770625.1). NCBI lineage: Eukaryota > Viridiplantae > Streptophyta > Magnoliopsida > Solanales > Solanaceae > Nicotiana > Nicotiana glauca. The sequence goes on along the minus strand of MU743865.1, from coordinate 256,800 downwards.
GTAGTCCCAAGTACCTTCGGAAATGATAGGATTGGGGAGTGTAATAACATGTAATAAGTAAATGAGACCATTTCGCGCTATAATACCATAACGGTTGAGAAAGGGTAGATATGGATATGATGACCGGTGTGCTAATGCCACGTGTAACCCCTTTTCTGAGGAGTGATTACCGGGTATTGCATTGATGTGATCCATATTATTTATAAACCTAGGACCCACTTTCATTTACTTGTTTGTTTTATTTTAAATTTCAAAACTGCTTTTTCTCAAATTTCAGCTCTTTAACTTTCTTTGACTTCAATCACTTGCAACAATTATGTGGAGATCCCTCATATTTGTAACTCTTACTTGCCCACTCATTGTTTGCCCTGAAAGTCACAATTGTAGTATGGCCGGGAACCACACTAGTAGTTCTCGAGGAGTGCCTAACACCTTCCCCTCGGGATAATTTTGAGCCCTTACTCAATCTATGGTTTTTCAAAATCAAAAACTCATCTTAATATCCTAATGCACATTAATCATTAGCTGGCAATTCTTCAAACCCAATTCCCAAAAGGGAACAAGTTGTCCTCCCAAATGTCATAAACTTGATTTCGCGAGAAAAAGGGGGCATCGACAGCATGGAGACTTTGCTGGGGATACCCTTTAAGGCTTTTACCATTTCATGCTATTTGTGACTTTATGCTTCTTTATATGTCTTTATTTGTTTAAATACCTTTAAGTTTTTTTTTTTCCTCTTCTACCTCGAAACTGACTTGGCTCTTTGTTTCTTTTCTTTATTTCGCTTAATTCTTTCCTTTATCGCTTTCCTTTAATGATGTTGTAAATAATGAGAAACTATTGTAATTAATACTTTATGAACATGCAAATACATGACAACATGTTTGATTATTGTAACTGCATATTCAACATCATATTCCACTCATGCCAAACAAAATACCATAGCAACGCTTATAATGAGTGGTTGTGCTCTTCCGATATTATCACCCCATAAATCCTGCAAAGGCATATTTGTGGTAAAACCAGTCGATCAACTGTGTAGTCGATGGTTCCATGCCTTTCCCTCTTGAGTTTTCCACTCAAGGGTACTAGTCTAATACCCTATAGTAACCCTACTCCGTTTAATTGTGCATGCATCACTGTCAAACCTAGCCGAGTCAGTTATTTGTCCGCATAATGACTCTTAAGATAGCCTTGTCCAGAATCCACTGGGTTTCTTTAAAACCCAAATGGACACTACAACATTTTTTGCATTTATTTGGAGAACTAAATGACTTTTATGCCAATTATTGATATTTAATAGTCGAGTTCGATGGGGGTAAAGGCCTAACACTTTTGTCTTGCAGAAAATGAGGCACGAAGTCCCCAGATTCGGCATGGTCACCAACATCTACCCTAAACTGCTAAGAGTGGAAGGATATGTTGTCAGAGCCAACAAACGATTGGTCTATCTGGAGCCAGGTTGGAAAAGAAGTTTCTGAAGAGGGTCAAAGACTGCTGAATTGCTGAAGGAAATGAAGGTGGACATCTGGCCAGAGCTTACTTGCTACTAGGACTGCACGAGTTGGTACAGCTGTTCGATGGAGCCAAAGATGCTGAGTCTGGGGAAGGTTCTTCTGGGACCAAATAAATAGGAATTTACCTTTTCGTTTATGAATGTAATAAGGCCAATGGCCATTAGTGACATTTTATTTCCTGTTATTTAGTGTCATTTTGGAGTTCGTCTTATTTTTTATCAATGAAATGAGGCATTTAGCATTATAATTTCTCCAAATCAATTTGTCTCTAGGCCTACCTTGGGCACAACGAGGCTCCTAAATTAGGACACTATTTACATTCTTGCACTATGTGTTTAAACATCGCAACATCTTCTCTTATAATCCTCACTAACTTGTTGCCCTTTTTGTTTTATTCCCCTCCCCCAAAGGTTAGTCTGTGCACTCTGGCATCGTCATCATATTCTACAAGATCCAAGGGCCCTCCACCCACTCCTCCTCCTAGTCCTATCAGAAATAGGAACAAGGGAAAGATGGAAGAATTGAGAAAGGAAAACTCAGTTAGACGGACAGAGGTCAGTCAAGGTACTCAGGTTTCCAAAGAAAGCACGTCCCAACTCGAGCAAAAGCTATCGAGATTTCAGGAAGAATTGGATCAAGTCCGAAATTTGTCAAGTTTGTCATTTTCCCTCGGCACTCCAGAGGTTACTTTCCCAACTACTCATAATCTTGTACCTCCACAAAATTTCCCAAAGCAACAAAACCATCCCGCTCCTCACCATCACTACAATACTTTCCACACTTCCAACAATACTCCATTGTTCATCCCTGAACTACTGAACTCCACAAATGACCATCTCCACACTCACCATAACACCCCCATCTATGTGGAAACTATACAACCCATTTCAAGCACACCCGAGTCCGATGACAAGACTTGCTCATCAGGAATCTAGCCGAGAACTCAAGAAACTGACTACTAGGAATCAAGGCGTTGAAGGTAGTAAGGGAATTGAGGGGCTAAACTATGAAGATCTATGCATATACCCCGATGTCGAACTGCTCGAGGGGTACAAACCTCCCAAGTTCAAAATGTTTGATGGTACAAGGGATCCCAGGGTTCATTTGAGAACATACTGCGACAAACTGGTCGGGGTAGGAAGAGACCAAAAGATCTGCATGAAGCTTTTCATAAGGAGCTTGAAAGGAGATGTCTTATCACAGTACATTATCCAGGATCCAAAGAAGTGGTCAAGTTGGGTAAGCATGGCGTCTAATTTTATGGACAAATTCAGGTTCAACACGGAGATTGCACCAGATGTGTTTTATATCCAAAACTTGAAGAAGAAACATACGGAGACCTTCCGTGAGTATGCTACTCGATGAAGATCAGAAGCTGCTAAGGTTAGGCCTGCTTTGGAGGAAGAGCAAATGAACAAATTCTTCGTATGGGCTCAAGACCCCCAATAATATGAAAGACTGATGCTGATTGAGAATCATAAATTTTTTGACATCATCAAGCTAGGTGAAAGGATCGAGGAAGGCATCAAGAGTGGTATGGTTACGAACTTTGAAGCCTTGCAAGCTACAAAGAAGGCTTTAACAGTTTGGTGGTACATCCAAGAAAAGGGACGTAAGTGCCGTAATGGTTGCACAGAGGACCAAATCCCCTATCAAATACCAAACATACCCAATACCTCCAGTCACATATCAGCCTACCCCAAATTACCAAGCATCTTCACCCTCTTATCATACTCAACCACCCACTTATCAGTCATCTCCACCCCCCACATACCAACCTTCTTCACCTAGATATTCCCAACCCGCACATGTCTACCAACCCTAAAATACTCAACCATCCCACTATCAATCACCTCCCCCACGTCAAAACTTCCTTAGACCACGACCAAATTTTGACCGTAGACCTCCCAAATAGAATACTGCCATTGCTGAACCAATCGACCAGCTGTACGAAAGGCTTAAAGTTGCTGGTTATGTCACCCTTATCCCAGCTATAACACCTGAAAACCTTTCACAGTGTGTCAATCCAAATAAAACATGTGCATACCGTTCCGGCATGAAGGGATATACCATTGATGAATGTCGCTCTCTGAAGGATAAGATCCAAACTTTGATTAACAACAAGATCGTTGTAGCAAAGGAGCCCACTCCAAATGTCTGCAATAACCCTCTGCCAGACCATAAGGGTGGAGGCATTCACATGATCGAGATAGAGGATGACTGGGACCCTAATGGATCAATCGGTTTAATCACAGAAGGAAACGAACCAAAGAAGTCAGTAGTCACCCTTAATCCGATTGTAGTCCAGATTCAGCCTTATAGAGATGACGAGGTGAACATGTCCATCCACTTGAGTTTGAAACACCATCCTCTGCAAAGACGCCAATACCAATTGAGGTCAAGTTTGGGTCCCCAAAGGCACCTGTACCATTTGAAGTTGCTATAGTACCTTCCAGAGCAAGGGTACAATGACAGCCATAACACCATTCCACGCAAAGTCCATCCTTTGGGAGTACACAGCCGAGCCAGGAAGGAAAGGGAAAACCAAGTCTGAGGAAGCAGTTGTGGCATAGGGTATGACAAAAATCTGTAGGATTTATTCCCCTGAGCATTTGGATGAATCAAGAAAGCAGGCTTCTAGTCGGCCAACCATCATTGAAACCGGTTCCGACGATCTCTGGAGGAAAATACAAGCCAAAGAATACTCAGTCATTGATCAGTTGAACAAAACACTGGCACATATTTCTATCTTTGCTTTGCTGCAGAGTTCGGATGCACACAAGAATGCCTTGTTAAGAGTGCAGAGTGAGGCATATGCACCAAGTAACATCACCGGCAGAGAGATGGCTAACATGGTAGGCCAGGTGTCGGAAAGTCACAAGATCACTTTCCACCAAGATGAGCTGCCACCAGAGGGATTGAGTCACAACAAGGTGTTGCACATCACTGTGCAGTGCGAAGATTATTTTATCACCAAGATCTTGGTCAATGGGGGATCCAGTCTCAATATTTGTCCGTTGGTAACACTCAGGACATTGGGAAAAAGGCTGCATGAAATCAAGGACGGGGCCATCAATGTCAACACTTTCGACGATTCTTAGAGGTCTACAATTAGGGAGATTAGATTATGTTTGCAAATAGGGCCTACTTGGTTCGATGTTGATTTTCAAGTGATAGACGTGCCGGCGTCTTAAAATCTATTATTGGGACGACCATGGATTCACGTTGCGGAGGATGTAACGTCAACACTACATCAGGCAGTGAAGTTTGAGTGGAACCGCGAAGAGGTGATCATCTATAGCGACGGTAGCAATCCCATATACACTCTCCGGACCGTTCCAGCAATTGGAGGAAGGAGAAGGATAGGCGGATATACTTACCACCATATTGAGTGAGTCAACGCCGTCAATAAGGATAAAGGGTGGGATAACAAAATTGAAAGCATACTGAACTGGAGCGGGTATGAACTTGGTAAAGGACTTGTCAAGAATCTCCAAGGAATCGCTAAGCCCATCAAGCTCAAGAAACACGGCACCACTTTCGGATTGGGGTATGAGTACACTTAGGAGTAATTCAAGCACTGGTCGCCACCATGGCGCGGTCCTTACAATCCATTGGAGTAGCCAATACCCCGGTTGGAGCAGACCTTCCAACCGGCCGAAGTTATCTACGGGTTAGAAGAAGAGGAAGCATTGGCAGCGATGAGGAATTTGTTCATAGAAGACGATAACATGGATCATTGTGTCATTTTCGAGGAGAAGGGGAGGAAGGCCCTTCCATACAGGGTGTAAGCGGAGGAGCACACCTCAATAACTGGACTATCAGAACCACCAGAGACCAGTGAGTCTCGGGGTGGCAAGACTGAACAAGCACCATGCACTATTTTACTTTATTAGTTTACTTTCCTTTCGCATGTTTTGCAAGAAAGAGCTCCAATGTTTGAAATATTTATGGAATTTATTAAAGCATTTCAATTATCTTATGAATATTACTCTTATTATTTTCTCTCATTACTTTACTTATACAGCATTACTATTGCTTATCTTGATGAACCAATGACTGTGACATGCAACGAGATAACACAACAAATGGATATAGATTCAGAGGAAGATGATATACCAGAGGAAATCATTAAAGAAGTTGATAATTTTGAGAACAGACCTAAGTCCAACCTGGAAGAGACGGATATTGTTAACCTGAGAGATACAAAAAACATTAAAGAAGCACAAATCAACGTTCATTTGTCACCATCAGAGAAGTAAGAATATACAGAGTTTCTAAGAGAGTATGAGGACATATTCGCTAAGTCGTACAATGACATGACTGGTCTGAGTACATCTATTGTGGCTCACAAACTACCAACTGATCCAGCCTATCTGCCGGTAAAATAGAAGCTCAGAAAGTTCAAGCTAGACATGAGTCTGAAAATCAAGGAGGAAGTCACTAAGCAGGTCAAAGCTAAGGTTCTTAGGGTAGTAGAGTATCCAACATTGTTAGCCAACATTGTGCGAGTGCCAAAGAAAGACGGGAAGGTTAAAGTTTATGTCGACTATCGGGATCTCAACCAGGCCAGTCCAAAAGATAACTTCCCCTTGCCAAACATACACATCTTGATTGACAATTGCGCCAAGAATGAGTTGCAATCATTCGTAGATTATTTTGCTGAGCATCATCAGATCTAGATGGATGAAGAAGATGCTGAAAAAATGGCTTTCCTTACTCCGTAGGGAATGTACTACTACAAGATGATGCTGTTTGGGTTAAAAAATGCAGGGGCCACCTACATGAGGGCCATGACTACCATTTTCCACGATATGATACACAAGGAGATCGAAGTGTATGTGGATGATGGCATTATCAAGTCCAAGAAATCCACTGATCACATAGAAGATTTGAGAAAGTTCTTCAATAGGCTGAGAAGGTCCAACCTGAAACTAAACCCCGCAAAGTGTGTATTTGGGGTTCCAGCTAGAAAATTGCTTGGGTTTATTGTGAGTCGTCGGGGAAAATAACTGGATCCAACAAAGATTAAAGCCATTCAAGAATTGCCACCGCCAAAGAACAAGAAGGATGTAATGAGTTTCTTGGGGAGACTTAACTACATCAGCCGGTTCATAGCCCAATCTACAGTTATTTGTGAACTGATATTCAAAATGCTGAAGAAAGATGTCGCTACCAAATGGACCGATGAATGCCATAAAGCTTTCGACAGAATCAAGGAATACTTATCAACACCAGCAGTCTTGGTCCCGAAACTAAGCCAAGTAGACCTCTGCTACTTTACATTGCGGTGTTAGATGGTGCCTTCGGTTGCGTCTTAGGGCAACATGATGAGACAAGGAAGAATGAGCAAGCCATTTATTATGTCAGTAAGAAGTTCACCCCGTACGAGGCCCGGTATTCTCTGTTAGAACACACCTGTTGTGCTTTAACTTGGGTGGCCCAGAAGATGAGGCATTGCTTCTGTGCCTATACTACATATCTCATATCCAGGATGGATACGTTGAAGTACATCTTTCAAAATCCCATGCCCATCGGCAAGCTCGCCAAGTGGAAAATCATGTTGAATGAATTTGACATTATTTACATAACTCAGAAGGCAATCAAAGGGCAGGCATAGTAGATCACTTTGCTGAAAATCCCGTGGACGGAGAATACGAACCCCTAAAAACGTATTCCCGATGAAGAGGTATCATTCATAGGAGAATATATTGCAAAATCCTATGATGGTTGGAGGATGTTCTTTGATGGAGCAGTAAATTTCAAAGGAGTTGGCATAGGAGTGGTCCTAGTATCAGAAACTAGCCAGCATTATCCGGTGTCTGCAAAACTCAGGTTCCCGTGCACCAACAATATGGCAGATTCCGAAGCCTGCATCCTAGGGCTCAAGATGGCCATCGACATGAACATCTAAGAGTTGCTAGTAATTAGGGACTTAGACCTACTTATACATCAGGTACGAGGAGAATGGGCAACCAAGAACTCAAAGATACTCCCTTATCTATGCCACATGAAAGAGTTGAGGAAAAGGTTCACAAAGACAGAATTCTAGCATGTTCCCAGAATCCAGAATGAGTTTGCCGATGCATTGGCTACCCTATCTTTCATGATACAGCACCCAGATACAAACTTCATTGATCCTATTCCAGTAAAGATCCATGATCAGCCCGCTTACTGTGCTCATGTCGAAGAAGAGGCAAATGGAAAGCCTTGTTTTCATGACATCAAGAAATATTTGGCAAAAGGCGAATACCCAGAGCTTGCAAATACTACTCAGAAGCACACACTTCGAAGATTGTCCAATAATTTCTTTCATAGCGGAGGAATCATATATAGGAGGACTCCTGATTTGGGATTACTAAGTTGTGTCGACGCAAAGGAAGCGTCCAAACTACTAGAAAAAATCCATGTCGGGACTTGTGGTCCACATATGAACGATTTTATCTTAGCCAAGAAGATACTCCGGGCTGGTTATTTTTGGATGACTATAGAGACGGACTGCATCCAGTATGTCCGAAATTGCCATCACTTTCAGGTACATGCAGACATGATCAAGGTACCCCCAAACGAGATTAATGCAATAAGCTCGCCATGGTTGTTCGCCGCGTGAGGAATGGATGTTATCAGACCAATCGAACCTGCCGCATCCAACGGGCATAGGTTCATCCTAGTAGTAATCGACTATTTCACCAAATGGGTCGAAGCAGTATCTTACAAAGCAGTGACTAAGAAAGTCGTGGCAGATTTTGTCCGCGACCGTATTGTTTGTCAGTTCAGAATTCCAAAGTCAATCATTACCGATAACGGTTCCAATCTCAACAATGACCTGAGCCCTCAATATCAAACACAAGAATTCTACAACCTACAGACCTTAGATGAATGGAGTCGTGGAATCAGCCAATAAGAATATCAAGAAGATACAAAGGAAAATGATAGATAAGCATAAGCAGTGGCATGAGAAGTTATCATTTTCTTTATTAGGGTATCGCACCACAGTCCCTATATCAACTGGGCAAACCTCCTACATGCTGGTATAT
>MU743865.1:159418-199358 GCA_026770625.1 Nicotiana glauca | reverse complement strand
TTGGTGAGTTGGGAGTGCTGAGCCCGAGATGGCTGAGGTTGTACCTGGTGAGTTGGGAGTGAGCCCGCGGGGCTGATACTGCACTTAAAGGTTAATACTGAGCCCAAGGGGCAGATTTCTGACTATTTCTTACTTGTTGAAACTTATTTTTGCAACTGTTAAAAAGGCATACTTTCAAAAGAGATTTTTAACTAAGCTGGAGATTTTCTAAAGGATTTTCTTGATGTTATGGTTTTTACTATCTTTCTCAAAGTGTTGTACTGTCTTTATAGCATTTTGTTGAGCCCATACGTGTTTTCTTATCGCTCAGATATCATTCTCTCTTATTACCACTGAGTTGGAAGTACTCACTTTACTCCCTGCACCATGTGTGCAGATTCAGGTATTTTGGCAGTTGAGCTGAGCTCGTTGCTGTTTCAGAGTTTTATTGGAGTTGTCGAGGTAGCTGCCTGACGTCCGCAGGACCCGACTCCTTCCCTATCTCTTTATTAATTTTCCACAATTGTGATCATTTGTAGTATGGAGTTCTATTACTCTGTATTGTTAGAGGCTCTAGACTCATGACCCCCAGGTCTCTGGGATATTATTCATTATGAATGTTTAAAATGATATGTAAATAATTGATTTTGGGCTTCATGCTCGGGTTGAGAGTGCTAATGGTCGGGCTTGCCTAGCAGTTGTGTTGGGCGCCATCATGACCGGGATTGGGGTCGTGACACGGGTTCTTTGATCCTGGTATCTTCTGCAGGGAAAGAGTTCCTTCATTTATCAACTCTCGGATATAATGATACCTCAACTGTATATGCTTCGATCTTGCATGAAACACTGGATTCTTGGCAAGATGAATTGCACTTTGGCTATCACTGAAACAATTGTCCTGCTCTTTACCTAGCTCTTTAAGAAAATTCTTGAGCCAAATCATCTCTTTTCCAGCTTCTTAGATTGCCATGTACTCTGCTTCAGTGGTAGATAGAGCAACACTTTTCTAAAGTTTGGACATCCAACTAACAGCAATACCACCTAAAGTGAACATGTAACCAGTGGTACTTTTTTGACTATCCAGATCGCTGCCTAAATTTGCATCAGCAAAACCTTGTAAGATAATATTGCTCCTTTTAAAACAAAGGGTCATACCTGAGGTGCCTTTGAGATATCGCAATATCCATTTTACACCTTCCCAATGCTCCTTTCCTGGATCTAACATGTATCTACTGACAACTCCAACTGCATGGGCTATGTTAGGTCTAGTGCAAACCATAGCATACATCAAACTTCCTACTGCTGAAGCATACGGAACTTTGGACATGTACTTCCTTTCTTCATCTGTCTTAGGTGATTGGTCCTTTGACAGATTAAGATGGCTTCCAAGTGACAAGTGGAGTGCTTCTGGTCTTTGCATCATGAAGAATGAACCTGCTTAGTACCTTTTGTATGTATTTTTCTTGAGACGACTTTAAGGTTCCTTCCGACCTGTTTCTGCTAATCCTCATCCCAGGCATTTGCTTAGCTGGTCCTAAGTCTTTCATTTCAAACTCCTCCACCAGTTGTTGCTTAACCAAATTGATCTCATTTATGCTAGATCCCGCAATTAGCATATCATCAACGTATAATAGTAAAATGATATAGGATTCATCAAGATTTTTTATATAACAGCAATGGTCCATCTCACATCGTGTGAAACTATTTTTATGCATGAATCCATCAAATTTCTTGTACCATTGTCGGGGAGCTTGTTTCAAACCATACAAACTCTTCTTCAACTTACACACAAGGTTTTCTTTACCAGAAACTTGAAAACCTTCAGGTTGCTTTATGTAGATGTTTTCTTCAAGGTCACCATGCAAGAAAGCAATTTTAACATCTAGCTGCTCCAAATGCAAATTTTCTACGGCTACGATACTTAGTACCAACCTGATAGTAGTTAATTTGACTACAGGAGATAAGATCTCGATGTAGTCAATTCCTTCCTTCTATTGAAAGCCTTTTACTACTAATTGTGCTTTATATCTCTTCTTACCATCATGCTCTTCCTTGACTCTGTACACCCACTTGTTCTGTAATGCCTTCTTTCCTTTTGGTAACTCCGTAAGTATCCGTGTTTTATTCTTTTGAAGAGAATCCATCTCTTCTTTCATGGATAACTTCGACTTATCAGATTCTATCACCTGCATTACTTCAACAAAATGCCCCGATTCTCCAGCATCAGTTAGAAGTAAATAGTGAAGAGAGAGAGTTAACCTATCTGGAGGATTCGTGACTCTTTTGGATTTCCTCAATATAGGCTCATGAGTAACAGAATCCGAATTTGATTCAGGTCCTGATTCCATATTTGGTTCTGCATTTGATTCTATCTCTGGTTTCGGTTCTGGTTCTGATCCAGGTTCGGCTTCTAGTTCTTCTTCAAATTTGCCTTCTGGTTCTTCATCTTCAATTTCAGAATCAGTTGTAATCCCTCTAGCCACTTCATTTTCTGAGATTTCTTCTAACTCAACTGTTTTAGACATTGTCTGTTTGCTGGTGTTGGTTGGTTCTACTTCAAGCTTGTCCTTGTACATCACATTTTCATTAAATGTGACATTTCCTATGTCTTAGTATCTTTCTATTCTGATCATCCTAAAACTGATAACCAAAATTATCATCACCATAGCCAATAAAGAAACATTTCTTGGCTTTAGGATCAATCTTATCTCTACCATTAAAGTTTACATGCACATAAGCAACACAACCAAAAATTTCAGATGTGAGAGAGTTACCTCCTTTCCTGTCCATACTTCCTTAGGAATTTCAAAATTCAGCGGTACAGAGGGTCCCCTGTTTATGAGGTAAGCTGCCATATTAACAGCCTCGGCCCAAAAATACTTCGGCAATTCGGAATGTATTCTCATACTTCTCGCCCGTTCATTCAAGGTTCGGTTCATCCTCTCAACAACGCCATTTTATTCTGGTGTTCCAGGAACTGTCTTGATCATTCTGATCGCATTCTCCGAGCAAAATTCTTTGAACTCTTGGCTATCATACTCTCTTCCATTGTCAGATTTCAGACATTTTAACTTTAGACTTGTCTGATTTTCAACTTTAACTTTCCATCTTTTAAAGGTAACAAACACATCAAATTTATTTTTCAAAAAATAAACCCATACCTTTCTTGTGGAATCATCAATGAAGGTGACATAATAGCGTGAGCCTCCTAGAGAAGTTACAGGAGCTAGTCCCCACACATCTGTATGCACTAGTTCCAGCTTCTCTTTCTTTGGCGTCCTTCCCACCTTTGAGAAACTAACTCTCTTTTGTTTCCCGTAAATGCAATCTTCGCACAAACCTAATTCAACATGTTTTAGGTTTGACAACTTTTCTTTGGATGCCAAAAGCTTCATTCCCTTCTCACTCATATGCCCGAGCCTCCGGTGCCACAATGTTGTATCACGACCATGATCAAGTGTTGCTATAGTATCTCTTTCTATTGCAGTTGCATACAGTGTTCCACTTTTGAATCCTCGTGCCACAACTAAATTCCCCTTGGTTATCTTCCACGATCCGTTGCTGAATATTGTTGTATATCCTTCACCGTCAATCTGACCCATAGATATCAGATTTTTCTTAAGACCAGGAATATGTCGTACATTTTTCAATTTCTATAGCGTACCTTGTGAAGTCTTTATATGAACTTCACCTTTTCCGGCAATGTCGAGAGGTTCGTCGTCTGCTAGGTAAACTTTCCCAAATTTTCCATTAATATAATTATGCAATAATTCTTTGCATGATGTAGAGTGAAAGGATGCACCTGAGTCCAGAATCCAAGATTCGGCTGGACTGTCTGCACAATAAATTAGTGCATCACCAACTTGTTCAGCAATTACATTTGCTGAATTTTCTTCCTTCTTCTTCTTTGGTTCTCTACACTGGCTACTGTAGTGACCCTTTTTATCGCAATTCCAACAAGTAATGTCCTTGTGATTTTTGGATTGTCCTCTTCTCCTTGACTTTGATCTGCCACGACCATGATTTTGTCCTCTTTGGTTGATTCTCCCCCTGCTTTCGGTACTAAAAGCAGATCCTGGGGAATCACTTGATTCTCTTCGGCGAATATCTTCGCTTAGAACCAAGTCTCTAATATCATTCAATTTGAGTTTGGTACCTCCTGATGAATTGCTAACTGCAATTACAGTTGCAGACCAATTATCCGGTAGAGATGAGAGTAGAATCAACGCCCTAATTTCGTCATCAATTGTTATATCAACAGAACTCAACTGAGTTAATATTGTATTAAATTCATTGATATGTTCCGTGACTGATCCACCTTCTGTCATCTTTAAGTTGAACAATCGATGTATCAAATAGACTTTATTTGAAGTAGATGGCTTCTCATACATATTTGATAATGCCTTCATCAGGCCTGCAGTGATCTTCTCGTTAATGATGTTAAACGCCACACTTCGTGTTAGCGTCAAACAAATCACACCAAGAGCTTGGCAATCTAATAGATCCCAATGCGCTTTGGCCATAGTCTCCGGTTTCACCTGGGTCAAAAGTAAGTGTAATTTTTTCTGGTACGAATAATCCTCTATTTGCATTTTCCAGAATCCAAAATCTTTACAATTGAACTTGTCAATCTTAACCGTCCCTTCTTCCGGTGCCATTTTTCAAAAAAAAAATAATTTATGTGAATAATAACGATGATCAATAGTATCGCACTATTCTTGTGAATACTACCTGCACCAATATTGTACGTTTCTACAAGAAATACATTGTCTGTGCTCTGATACCAATTATTGGGAAGCGTGTCAAGATAATAAAAGGGAAAGAATATTTAAGAGAGAAAAGCAATAAATTGCACAAGACAAGACAAGACAAGACAAGACAAGATTTACGTGGTTCGGCAATTTTTGCCTGCTCCACGGCCACACAAAGAATAGCTCTTTATTAACTGAAGAGAAAAAGAAGAAGTTTTTGGGATGTTCTACAAATGAAAGTGTAGACCCCTATTTATAGGCATTTGAATGCCCTGTCGAGGTAAGCGCTTACATATAAGAATGCTGATGTAAGCGCTTACATCATAGGAATGCTGAGGTAAGCGCTTACATCATAAGAATGTCGATGTAAGCGCTTACATCATATTTTATCTCTTTTTGATTTTTCTTTCTTTTGTCTACTTTCATATACAACAGTAGGTTTGTTCTTATCACTGCAGGTGCTGCCTGGCTGATGTGCGGGCTACACTACTACCCCTACCACAGCCTCTACCGCAACCTCGGCCTCTAGTGGCACCAGCTGGTAGTACTGTTGGTCGTCCGTTCTGACCGGTAGCACGTGTCCTCATAATCAGTGAGAGAATATAATAACAGAAGTTTAGTTACTAGAATCAACAAATTCGCACGACAAGAATTTAAGAATGTGAAGTTTTTCCTAAAGGTTATGCAGCCTCTCGAAGATAAGTACAGACATTTTTCGTACCAATCCGCAAGACTCTACTAAACCTGCTCATGACTCGTGAGACTTATGTAACCTAAGCTCTGATATCAACTTGTCACGACCCTAGAACCGACCCGATCGTGAAGGCACCTATCATGAAACTAGGTCAGCCGATACATCTCCAAAATAGTTCAACATTTTATTTAAAGCTTAAATAATACCATTTTCAACTGAAATTCCATAAAAGATGTAAAGTCAAAACCAAAATAAAAGCAAAAAATAAAATGACCGACCTCGGGTGTCATTAAGTCATAAGCAATTCTACAATCGTTCTGAAAAATAACAAGACCAAAATAGTCCGAAAGTGGCCAAAATGTACTATAAGGAAGATAAAGAAGGAGAGAGGCGGGACTGCGAATGTCAGGCAGCTACCTTGCTATCTCCGAAGAAATTCGTGTCTAGAATAGTTAACAGCCGCTACCATGGCCTGAGATACTTGGATCTACACACAAGGTGCAGGGGGTAACGTGAGTATACCAACTCAGTAAGTAAGAAGTGCAAACTATGGAATAACAGGTAGTGACAAACTAAACCTCAACAGGTAAACACAATTAAATTGTACAATAAAATAGGCATACTTGCAGTTCAGGCATTCAGCTCAACAGTAAGTAATGTAGATCTGAACAATGTGACGTATAAAGCTCAGCAAGATCTCTATGTACTAATGCACAGAAAGTATGTAAATATACCATGTTCCTCGACTATCAAGTGCTCAATCACTAGGTACTGAATATGGCCATCCGGCCCAGGGAAGATCCATCTCGAAATATATACACATCACTGACAACAATCACCCAGTACCAAGGAAGGCCATTCCATCCCAATGGAGAAGATCCATCTCCAGGCATAAGTATTTTGGACAAGATCCATGTCAAGGGAAGATCCATCCCTCAGTAATATCAACTGCGCTCACTGGGGATGTATAGACTCTGAAGGGGCTCCTTTCAGCCCAAGCGCTATAACAAGGCAACGAATGCATAACTAATAATCTGTTACGGTGTGCAGCATGATCCCATAGCTGTCACCCATAACTAGGCTCTTGGCCTCACTCCGTCATCACTCTCCAGTCTCACACACACGGGCGCACAATGACATAATACTAGCTCGAAACAATGATATGATGTGCCAAATGATAACAAATAAGACTAAGACATAATATGCTATGCATGAACAAGACTGAGTTCAGAATTTCAGTGAAACTAATAACGTGACAAAAAGAACGACCACTCGGGTATCAGCAGTATTGGCATGAAGCCCTAACATGATAATTCGCATGATTTATAGTTCTTTTACTTAATCACATAATCACAACACAGATATCAGCTAGAAAGAGTCACTAAACAGTGCCATGGAAAGAACCGGGCCACAATTTTTACGGTGCATGCCCACTCGCCTGTCACTGGCATTTGCATCACCTCAATACAAATCATATAGCACAACGTTCGGTATCTCGAACCTTCAAACCAAGTTTGGAAGCGTTACTTACCATAAACCAAGCCAAACTCTAGCCTGTGATGCCCTTGCCTCTCGATTCGGCCTCCAAATGCTCCGAATCTAACCAAAAATCAGTATAATGACATCAATATTTGCTAAAGGAATGAAACCCACACGAAAATTATCAAATTAGATCAAAATCCTGAATTCGGCTCAAACCCGAACCCCAATCCCACGTCTCGGAATCCTATAAAAATTATAAAATTAGAAACTCATTTTACTCCCGAGTCTATACATAACAAAACTATCAAAGTCGGACCTCAAATGGTCCCTTAAATCCTCAATCAAAACTCTTTAAAACTCTAGCCTTAATCCCCCAAATTTCTTCCCTAATTTCCATTAATATCATGATTAAACATTGGGAAAATCATCACAATTACTAAATATAAAGCCCAAGTAACTTACATCACTGATACGTCTCGATTCCCTCTTGAAATCACATTCCTAAACTCGAAACTCGTCCAAAAATGGTGAAGAAATGACAGAAATTCGCGAAGGGTGGCTTTATATAGTTTCTGCAACGGATTTCTCGCACCTGCGGCCCATTAGCCGCATTTGTGGGACCGCTTCTACGGTCAAACCAACCGCATCTGCGAGTTTCACTTAACTGGATTAGTCGTATCTGTGGCCAAATACTCGTACATGCGGTCACGCAGGTGCGCTCCTCCTTCCGCACCTGCGACTCCTAGCTTCCTTGGCTTAGCCACTTCTACGATTGATCTCCTGCTTCTGCGAACCCCATACCTACGTCCTCTCTTCGCAGGTGCAGTTATGACAGCTTAAGGAAATCTCTAGCACTTCCTCAAATCCCATTCTTGATCCGTCAACCTCTCGAAATCAACCTGAGGCCCTCGGAACCTCAACCAAACATACAAACCAGTCATATGTCACCATTAAAACTTATTCCAACCTTAGAAACACTCCAAACAACATCAAAACATCAAATCACCCTTGAATTCAAGCCTAAGAACTTCTAAACTTTCGAATTTTTCAAACGATGCCGAAACCCATCAAACCTCGTATGAATGACCTGAAATTTTACCCACACATCACAAATGACACTAGAACCTACTCCAATTTCCATAATTCTGTTCCAACTTCGATATCAAGATTTCCACTGCCGACCGGGAAACGCCAAATTTTCAATTTCGCCAATTCAAGTCTAAATCTATCATAGACCTCTAAATTATATTCCGAACATGATTCTAAGTCTAAATCACCTAACGGAGCTATCCGAAACCTCAGAATTCACATCTGAGATATTTTACATATAAGTCAATATTCGGTTGGTTTTTGAACTTAAGCTTTTAATTTAGAGACTAAGTGTCTCATTTCACTCCAAGACCACTCCAAAACCAAACCAACCAACACGATACGATTAAATATAGATAAACAACACATAAAGAAGCATAAATTGGGGAAACAGGGATGTAACTCATGAAACGATTGGCCGGGTCGTTACAAATATTGTTCATAAGTGCAAGTTATTAATGATCTAGGTAAAAGTTCAGGTAATCCACCACATCTTCAGGGAAGCCAACAAGCCGGCATACATGATGGCTAGGAAAGCACTTAATGGAAACAATGGCAGAGATCTTAATATTATCTACTATGCCCCTTATTTTGTAACCGCTGCCTTAACTTTAGACTATCAAGGTTCTAGTTATTAATTAAGAATGTTAGCAAAGATGTTTGCCCGAGGCTAGTTTTTTTTGGAAACAAAAATATCCTTTGAGACATGTTATTTTGCTATAATAGCTAAGTAGGTAATGCCCTATCGGGCATTTTAAATGTTGTTGACTCTATTATTATGTGATATATAAAAATAAGATCCATGTTTTAAAAAAAGAGACAAATTTGAAAAAAAAAATACCTACTGCATACTTCATCTAAAAGTCTTTCAATTGCAATCATCGTCTAAAAAAAATTTATATTAAAAATTAAAGAGGTCAAGATAGAGGTTATATGAGCAACTCAATTTAGATTTTAAATGTCATCATCTTAAGAATTTTCTGTGATCATTATTATCTTGACGAGAAGATAGACTTGGCCCATTTCTTTGGCCAAGAATTCTATTTATTTATTTTTATCTTCTTTCTTTTTTTTTTAACTTCTTTCCCTTTATGTTTTTATTTAATTTTTTTTCTAATAACCCAATATTTCATTAATTTCTTTCCTCCGAAACTTTTTTGATAATTTTTTGGACAAAAAGCACATTTTTAATGCTAAAAAAAAGTTACACAAATAGTTAATTCGCAGTATTATACTGCGAATTACTTTAACGGAAATTTAGCTGTTAAAGTAATTCGCAATATTATACTGCGAATCACTTAAACGCAGTATAGTACTGTGAATTACAAATTAATTGGACCCAGTTCTGAAGGACTTCTGCAAATCGCAGTATTATACTGCGAAGTAGACTGATTTTACTTTGATTTTTCCCCCACCAATAATTTAACTGACATAACAATAATTCAAATACATAAAACATAGTATTGTACTGTGAATTCCTTATAAAAAATCTACACTCCAGGCTCGGACTTGCCTTATCTATAGACATTTCAATTTTATGAAAATTCATTCAATACTTAACTTCAAACTTACATTCATACTTCTCTCTTCTTCTTATCAATCATTTTTTCACAATGTCTGAAGTGCCAAAAATAAGGGTTTCATCATATTGGGGGGGTGAGGTTGTGCTGGAGAATAACTCTGTGAGGTATAGCTCACCTCCACAGTGTCATGTTAAATTTTCGCTTACTATGGAGTACGATACATTGGTGTCGTTGTTATATAAAAAAATGAGTGAAAGGAGGCGTTCAGTTAACCTTAAAGTAACCTGTAGATTTCCGTATTTAGTGATTCCGCAGGGCTTTGCTTATTATTCTGAGTTTAACATCGAGGATGATGAAACTCTTAGAGATTTTTTGCGGATTCCGGATGAATACAGGGAATTTATTATAATAAAATTATTAAAAATGTACGTCAAGGTGGAAGACGTTCCCAGTAATGAGGGCGTGCATAGCAGGGATAAACCCCAGTCATCAGGTGGTTATTCTGGAGCAGTTTTTGCCGGACAGATTGTTGATGAAAGAGCTTGACTTGATTTAAACTTGTCACCACCGACTAATGAGCAGCCACAAAATAATTTTTTGACTTTATGTAATCTACAAGACGACTAGTAAACTTCAATTTTACTACGCTTTAGCGATGTTTATTTTATGTTTTAATTAGATTTGTATTAACACTTATATTTTTCATAGGGGGTACTGTCTGGACATGAATTTTACAAGTTATGACCCCGTCCCTAGTTGGAATATGTGTAGTTCTGGAGAATTGGAGCACGGTGGTTCATCCAGGAGTCATCACCAACAAGAAAATATCCATCATAAAATGTCAAGACAGTGCGGCTTGTAGGTAAAGTGATATAGCTATATCAAAAGTATTTATGTAGTTGGGTAACTTATCATTTTGTTATTTTTGTGCAGTGAAAACGAGCTCCTTGATGTTCCTGACCTCACACAGTTGCCCATAAACAATGTATTGACCCGTGATTTGGCTGATGCACAGAGTCAGGAAGATGATAGTGATTATGACAACAATACGGATGAGTCTGGGGATGACACCATTCCATGATGAGAGTGATGATGAGGAGGAAGTGAATGTTGAACCTAAGCTGACGAGGGAGAATGTTCCTCCACCTCCCGCTAGACAAAGAGTGTACGAGTCACACATGCCATTTCATGAGTGAAATATTTCCTACCTTGATAATTTGCCAAGTATGCCGAACGTGGATGCCCTTACAAGGGATAATGATGAAATTCGGTCAGCGATGTGGGATGAGTCTAGACCGGCTGTTCTGACAAAGGGCATGTATTTCCCCGATAAAGCTCGCCTAACTAGAGCTGTAAAAATCTACAGTATAAGAGAGTGTCTTGAGATGACGGTAAGTGAGTCAACTACGGAGGTATACAAGGTCATATGCCGTAGGTGGTTTATGGGGTGTCACTGGATGTTGCGTACCAGCAAGAAGAAATCAGGTTTGTGGAAAGTGGGTAAATTTATTAGCGAGCACAGATGTGAAATGGACACATTCAATGAGAATCACTTCAACTTGGATGTGGACTTGATTTCCCTTGTCTTGATTCCATTTTTAGAAATGTCCATTAGGTTCAAGATTAAAGAGTGTATTACAGCCGTCCACCGGACATACGGTTGTACTATAACCAAAGAAAGGCATTTCTCGGTCGCAAACGTGCCTTTGAACTTATTTATGGGGACTGGAAAAGTCTTTTTCAAATTTGCCCGGGTACATGGCCGCACTGCAACACTTTAACCCCAGGACTGTTGTTGAATGGAGGCGTGAGCGGATTCTGGACAGACAGGAATATATTTTCAACTATGTGTTTTGGTCATTTAAACCAGCAATTGATGGTTTTCTGCATTGTCGTCTTGTAATTTCCATAGACGGCACTCATGTCTATGAAAAGTATGATATTAAGCTTTTGATTGCAGTTGCAGTAGATGCCAACGGACAAATATTTCCACTAGCTTTTGCCATTTGTGCCAACGAAAGTGAAGAGACGTGGACGTATTTTTTGAACCACTTAAAGCAACACGTTGTCAAACAGTGTTCAGGTATTTGTCTAATATCTTATTGACACGGTGGTATTTTAAGTTCTGTACGTCACTTGCCTGAATGTCATGAACCATATGCATACCACTGTTACTATGTGAGGCACCTGAAGGCCAATTTCCAGAAGAAATTTCCTGACAAGGCCTTGCATGACTTAATGTGGATGGCTGCAACTGAGCATCAGTGCAAATTCATGAAGCGCATGAAAGCTATCCAGTAGATAGATCCACGAGCCTATACTTGGCTGATGCGACATGAGCTTCACATGTGGATATTGCATGCTGATGGCGACAGACCAAGGGGAGCCCTCACTACAAACATGTCGGAGTCACTCAACGGCTTGTTGAAGTCTGCCCGTGGACTGCCTGTCACTGCCATGGTCCGCATGACATTCAAACAGAGTGCGAAGAGGTTTGTTGAAAGGCATGCAGCTGCATCGACATTGATGGACTGGGGTGTTGAATTTATGCCAATACCCATGAGAAGATTTGAAAGGTCCAGGAGTCGAGCACAGTGGCATTCATTTCTTCAGTACGATCATGAACGGGGTACTTTTGAAGTTAAGACCGCTATCCACGGACACCGTGGGAATAATCTACAGACGGTGAATGAAAATAGAAGGTTATGCTCGTGTGGGAAATGGGCCATCTACCACATGTCGTGCACACATGCGTTGAAGTGCTTTCAACAAGTTAGATATGGGGTAACAAACTATATTGATAGGCAATACAGTGTTGCTGCATACGTAGACACGTATAGTGGGAAGTTGCATCCATTAGGTGCTGAGCATTATTGGCCGCCGGAACCTTTTAAGATGGTATGTAACAAGGACTATTTGCGCAAGCTGCAAGCGCAAAAGAGAAAGAGTATGCAGAACCAAATGGATGTTAGTGAGTCCGTTTATGCGCGTGAATGTGGCATATGCTCGCAAATAGGACACGACCATCGTAAATGTACTTCAGGTGGTGTGCTTGGCGGTGGTAATCCGGCTCCTGATGCAAGTTCGTCGAATGTACCCAACTATCAAGGATACCCCTAGTCTTTTGTTTTGGTATTGTTTTTTGTAATACGTGTTTGTACTTGTGTATTTTGGAATGAGTGAAGAAAAATCTGTTTAATTGTAGGAAAATATAATATGTAAAGCGTGGTTTAATAGTTTCATATAACAACACAAGCACTTAAACTTAACGTCCACTTCAATTAAAATAAAATTTAGTACAACAAACAAGGAAAACATTACTACAGCACAAACATAGCAGGCCAACATAATGAAAATACATGAAATATGAAAAGTACACTAAACACATAGTAGGGATTGTTTAGTCCCGGTTACCACTTATTCTCCGCTCCAACCACTTAAATCTTTCTTCCAGTTATTCTTTTTCTTCTTCTACCTCTTTCAGTTTTGCCTTCACCTCTGCAAGTTCCCGTTTATATTTTTGTTTTCGTTCCTTTTATGCTTGACAATTCCATTGTGCTTTCCGTTTTTCTTCTCCCACCTCCTTTACTTTCGCCCTCATTTCTGCAATAATTCTATCGCTTTCTCTTTGCATTTCAAGTTGGCATAAGTTCTGATTATGAAGAAAGTCCAGTTGCTCTTCGTAGTACTCCTGGTAACATGGTTCATCAACACATTCCTCAAACTCACACATAGGTTTGCCAGGAACCTAGTAAAACTGGTTTAGACAGTGCCAGTAGCGGCGTCCAGCTTCATCACCGTCCCAACAATCATGCATCATGCATGATTTTCCACAGTAGCACTTTGGTGCACGAAGAGGTTGAGCCATATTTGCTTTTAATGAAATATTTACTTGTAGTAACTTTTTAGCACACAAAATAACTACAATGAGCCCGTTATTTATAGGCGAGACAAAATAATTAATTCGCAGTATAGTACTACATTTTATAGAGTTGTTTTGACGTTCTGAAAAAGGTGAAAACCATGTGAAAAAGTTGTTGTCTTGCAGAAAAATTTAATAATTAATTCGTAGTATATTACTACATTTTATGGAGTTGTCATGTCATTCTGAAAAAGATGTAAATTATGTGAAAAAAGTTGGTTTCTTGAAGATGAATTCACAGTATAGTACTGCGTTTTATTTAGTTGTCTTGTCAATCTGAAAAAGATGTAAATTATGTGAAAAAAGTTGGTTTCTTGCAGATAAAATTTAATAATTAATTTTCAATATAGTTCTACGTTTTATGGAGTTTTCTTATCATTAAAAATTAAATACTTAATTCGCAGTATAGTACTACGTTTTAGGTTTGCAAGGTTTGTGTTTGTGTTGTACTGTTTAAGTAAAATTGATGTTCAAACGCAATTAAAATAAAATTGTTGTTAAAAGATAATTGTTACCATTAATTACATAATGTACTATTTACATAAAGTAAAAAAACAAGTAAATCAGTGAGCCTCGCAGCCTGTGTGCTTCAGTGCTGCTGTCGGCCTAAGTCGCATCACTTGTCGCCCGGGTACACTATCTGGATCATCGTCATCAAGCCGCCTCTTAATGTAAGGATATGCAGTAGCATCGACACCACAACTGGCAGGATCGGAAGAATAGGTCGTCGGGCCGTCAGCAACCTACAACACAAGTACTAATCTTAGCAAACCTAAAAAGAATATTTGTATTGTATGTGTAGAGTCAAAAAAAATATTTTCTCACCGTGGTCTCGTCCGCCGCCTGAGTATATGCATCTGTGGTGTCCTCATCAAAGCATGTAGTGGCCTCGAAGATGGGCTGGGACGAAACCTTCATAAGAAAGTTAAAAAATAATTAATGTCAGCTCATTAAGGAAAAGAAAACAACTTTGAAATTTTAAAGTAATACAAGCATACATGCACCTGTGGTAGATCCGCATCAACCGCTGGGGATGAGGCATAACTCAACCTGCGCCCGCCTTCAATGTCCCGGGTGGGTCGATTCTCAGTTGCGGTAGATGGGCATGCAAAGTACTGGTCTACATCCCCGTCGAATGTACCGGTGATCAACAATGCTCCTGATGGGGTGACATGCGATGCTGGCAGAGATAGCTGAAGGTTGTACGACGGCATGATGTTGGATGCCTCATCAACCTGAGGTCCATAACTCAGCTGATCATCTCCAAGAGCCTCATCTTCAAAATCCCCATAATGTTCCTCAACAGGTGGGCCAAGAAGTGCCTCATATCACCCTTGTTGGGGACCACCTCCTCGCCGTCCCCCACGACCCCTGTGACCCTGTGGCGCACCCCTGCCTCGTGGGGCACCCCTCCCTCGTGCCCCACCTCTACCTCGTGGGACACCCCTACCCCGATGGTATTCCTATAGCGTCGTATACTGAGCCTCGTGGTCCAACCTCGCGGCATCTCTCGCCTGAAGCAGGGTCCGACGAGCTAGTTGTTCCACCCCCCGGCCATAGTCAACGAGTGCAGGATTGTCGTCATGCTGCTGCATATCCTGGCCCAACTGGTAGAGGTTATGAGTCCTGTGAAACCTTTAAAATATTAATTAACGCTATATCACAATTATAAAATATTAATAAGCCACAAAAATATACCAGTGCCTCATGGTTCCTGGCGTATGGTCTGTAATGATCGTCAAGCACGTGAATGGGGTTCCCAATCATCCGTCTGGTGTGGAGGCGGTACCATGACGCATACAGATGAATGGTGGCCTCTTGGGTAAATGTCGGTGCTGGCAAAATACGGTGACCTCGCTCCTCCCAAGTATGGACCTGCTACTCTAGCCATGACATATATGTAATGTCCACCATGGCACGATCGTCCCGCTGATAGTGTGTAGCCTCCCATCCAGGCTCCCCCGGTATAGGCTGGGGACGGTGAAACTAGCGAAGCACACGCTCTGTGGCATGATACTCAACCCGATCGAAGAAGATCATCGGGACAGAGGTGCTCCAAAGCAGTGTATCGGCTGAGCAAATATCAGGCAGTTGAGCAAGCAACTCGTCATTGTATGGCGTCTAGATGAACTACCAAATAATAACATAAAAGTGCGTATGCGCTGTGATCACGTGATTTTTGCCCTAAGCAAATTCTTCCAAAAATTTCAAATAAAATGATTTTACAATTTTTATAAATTTTGTTGCATTTTTGTGTTAATTGGTTGCATAATAATTCATATTAAAAATACAAAAATATGCATTTGCATTAGGAATTTAATTTCATATTTTAGTATTAAGTAGGTATTAATTCATTTTAGAACAATTTAAAAAAAATCACAAAAATAGTTCTTAGACAATTTTAATTGATAAATTGTTGCATTCATCTTTAAAAATAATTTTAGGAGTTAAATGGTGTAATTAGATTTTTTGTCTTAATTTTTACATTTTTATAAGATTAGAAAAAAATACAAAAACAAAATACAATAATACAAAAAAATGAAAAAATATAAAAGACAAAAGAAAAGGAAAAAATGAAATACAAAAAAAAAAAGGAAAATAAGGAGAACAATTAAAAGTGGACTAGTCTTAAAAGCCCAAATTTGGGCCAAAATGGCTAAGCCCAAACGATTACCCATCAAGTCCGCCCAGCTCAGCTCTATTTTTCTTACCCGGTCCAGGCCCCAATACCTACAAAATGACGTAGTATGGGGATAGTACTACGTCGTTTTGAAGTTCAAATTTGCAAGAGATCTTGGCCTTTCATTTAAACTCAATCCAACAGTTGACATTAATTCCACAAATTCCCTTAATAATGTCCGAACTCTCTTTCATATTAACCTAGTACACACTATTAGGTCGTCTCTTCCACCTTCATATCTCACCATCACTGCCGCCATCGGAATTCGCAAACCTCATCAAAATCGCACCAGATGTTCTCTTCAACTCCTTCTCCACGAAACTCTATTTCTTACACCTCAAATCCAACCAGAATGCCCATAATTCTAGATCAGAAAGCCCGAACCCTAGCGCCGCCTACTTTCCCTGGTGGCGGCGCTGACATCAAACCACCATTAAAACTACACCATACAATATTCACTTTCCCCCGATCCCTAATCTACTAACACACCCCCTCAAATCGTCACCAACTAGAACCTGTTTCTGAATCTGAGAGAGAAGCAAATGGATGAGCGTTGTCCCAAGAATTTTGGATATTCTTTGTAAGATTATGGTTAGACTTGTGTCTATTCATCTTTTCTCAACGAGAATAAGCGATTAATACCAATTCCGACTCAAAATCAAAAGGTTTGGATGATCTTTTCAAAGTCTGTTGGTCAGGTAATGATCCGACCATTATTTCCCCGCTTGTGTTCTCAGTAATTTCTTCTGTTTCTTCCTTTTTCTCTCCTCTTATCTATTTCTCAAACCATGTTGTATCCATGCCATTTTTTTTAAAAAATGATTGGAAATTTCTGTCACAACTTATTTCTTTCTCTTTCTTTGATTTCATTATTTCGAGTAGTCTTTGTTGTATATTTGAATCTAGGTCATCAGTGTAATAGTGCAATTAGTGTTGGTCTTCATTATTTTCGATTTCATGTTTATCTGATTAGCCAATTTCATTGTGTAGAATTTTAGGCTCCTTGGTTGCAATTGTTTTTAGGGGTTTACATGTCTGTGTTTGTGGTCTGTGGACCATAATTAGGGGCTTTGTATTTCAGAAGCCCAAAGAAGGATTAGCCCAAATCTGTTTGGTTATCTGAGGGTAAATATCAAGGGCATTAAAGGGTAGCTTAGGTATTTGGGGGGCAATGGAATCTTTAAATAACTGAATGAAAAATCTAGAACATTCTAGAATGGGGTCTAATTTTGAATTATAGCAAACTAAGTATATTAACTTGAGACACAAGTCAGTCTGTTAGGGACTAATTAGTGAAATCTAAAACAATAAAAGAGGGGGGAAAAGTGTGAAAGGGTCTAGAAGCTCCCCCCCTCCCCTAGTTTTGCCTATAAAAGGGCATAAGTAGTACCTTGTTTCACAAGTTAGAAACCCCTGAAAAAAATCAGAAGTTTGGCACCCCAAAATTCCCCCAAAAAAATATCTAAAATTTCAGATCCCAATTTTCTCTTCTAGATCTGAATTCCTTCCAAAAAATCCAAAAACATTAGAAAACTTAATAGAAAATCCAAAAACAGCTGCTGATCCATTGAAATCTTTAGTTTAATTTCAAGTTTAGTTGATTTCGAATGAGTTTGGATCCAATTGAATTTGTTTAGGTCCAGGTTGAGGCCCGATAAAATGTTGAGGCTTCAAATCACGAGTTATGGGCCAAACTTTGCAAGGCCTAAAGTGCTGGAGATCGAAATTTTTTTAAAAAAAAATAGTTTAGGATCATGGGAATTCATTCATGAATATAAAAATTGAGTGTTGAATTAGGTAGCGGGTTCAAGCTAAAAGGGGTTTCCCCTTTTGTTTGAATTCGAAGCTCGAATTTATATTTATGGATTAATTGACCTTTAGAGACGAATAACAATAAATAGAGAATTTTAGTTTGCTTTAGATTGACCTTTTAATAAAAAATGAGACGAGCCTCGCCAAATCAAATATACAATTGCGGGGCCCTCATTAATTACTTAATTCAAAAATATTTAAAATTCGGGATGGGCCGTTTAGCAAATTTCACGGTCTTTCCAAAAGATAACAACACGTTAGTCGCTTTAGGCGCGCTTTTAATAAAATTACCTTCCTAAATACGGGTGTGCACTTCATGTGACCCAAATCCAAATCCAAAAATGTTGAATAGGATTGTGTCGAGGATCCGGGTGCATTTCATGTGACGTGATCCGAAAACACATTCTTAAACGACGTTCACTTTCTTAAATAAAAATAATAATTGACAAAAAGCGGTAAATAACTTTAAAATTGCACTGTAGGTTTAACATGTATCAAAATCAGATATTTTAGCCAAATATAGCAGTTGAGCGACCGTGCTAGAACCACGGAACTCGGGAATTCCTAACACCTTCTCCCAGGTTAATAGAATTCCTTACCCAGATTTCTGGTTCGCGACTGTTAAACAGAGTCAAACCCTTTCCTCAATTCGGAATTCAAACCGGTGACTTGGGACACCATAAATCTCCCAAGTAGCGACTCTGAATCTTAAATAAAACGAATCTCGTTTCGATTGTCCTTTAATTGGAAAAACTCCTTCTTTTATTGTACCCTTCACGGGGTGTAGTAAAGCTTCGGAAAAAGGAGGTGTGACAGCTCTGGAGACTCTGCTGAGGACAAGAACCCAGAACATTTTGTTCTGGGTTCAGAATTCGAGCTTAGATAAATTATTATATTTGGTTATATTTGATTTTCCTACATGTTTCATGCTTAATGTGCTAAATGTTTACCGCTTTAATATTATCCGAACTATATATAAACTGTGCCGAAACCTTTCTCTTCTCACCTCCGGGGATGTGCTTACTGGTTGAGACTCCCTATTCTGTTAGTGTCATACCTTAAAATGAGAAAGAGGCCGAACAAGTTACTAAGCCGGATGGCCTTTTGGTTCCCGGTACGTAGCCCCCTCCGCGACTCGAGTTGTCCGCTCGGGTACACAGTCTAGAACACATACCCAGGTTTTGAACCTAGAATAACTTGACTTCATGCCGGATCCCTAGTAGGAGCATTTATTTGCATCACGTGCATATGACTTAGGGGACTCAACACACGGGTTGGGTCCGTCTAAGACAGGTAATTGGATATGATACGACCACCATGATGCATTTTACGTGTTGCATTTATTTGTCCCGGGCCTGCATACTGACTTGCTTTTGAATGTCGAGAATTTTGTGAAACTGAGAAAAAGAGAAAAAGAGAGAAATAGCAGTATAAAGAATTAATTGTTTAGTTTTAGAAAAACTGATGCCCAAATACTATCGAAACTCTGCCGAAATTTCGAAAAAATGAAAAAAATGGAAATGTTTTGTTAGTTTGTTTTACTAAAAGCAAGGAAAAAAATAGAAAAAGAGTCCTTATTTTTGAAAATTATTCGCAGAAAAAAGAAAAAGAGTCTTTATTTTAGTTTGGAAAAATAGATTATTTTATTGTTTGTTTAAAATGAAAAAGAAAAAAAAAGAGTCGTTATTTTGTCTTGTTTTCAAAAATAGAAAAGGAAAATAGTTTGTCTTGCCATGAAAAATGAAAATGAAAAAGAGTCTTGCTTTTGAAAGTAGTTTTGTTCTTTGCTTATGAAATGCCAAAAATAAAAATGAAAAAAAAAGTCTTATTTTAAAATAGTTCCTTAATTTGCCCGAACTACGCTGGTTTGATTCTCACCAAGTGTGAGATACGTAGGCAACCCTTGACGGGTCCAACCACCCCTTTTGCAAAAAAAAAAAAAAATAGCCAAAAAATGTCAAATTTTAAATTTTGTTATAAATAAGTCGGGTGATGTCATTCTTGTTTAAAATAAGCCGAATGTCCCTCAAAAGGACGCTGGAAGTCCGTTTTTGCAAGAATAGCCACCCTGAGTCAATTTAAAATGGTTTGCGGGCACAGCCTTAAAATCTCCTTTTCGGAAGTGCTGAAAGGCCGCATCTGTAAAATCGAATCTTCGTTTTCGTAAAGAAAAAGAAAAACCAAACTTTGCAAAAATAGCCACTTTGTGTTTTTGAAATCACAATAAGCCATTACATGGCCAGTTTTTTTTTAAATGGTCACAGTTGACATTGAAACCTTCTTAGTCTTGCGGAGGTCCGTGGCGATACCGAGTGATGCCCCACGGGCCCTAGGATGTTAAGTTTTGATGTACTCTTGATCTAGTTTTAATAATCGAGTTTGTAGTTTATTATTTTGAGTTTTCTTCTGTAGTTTCCCTTCAAGAAAAATAAAATTTGAAAATCCCAAAAATTATCTCTTTATTTTTGCATTTAATTTACAAAAACTACGCTCGGTCTAATTCATGCGAGATCATGATACGTAGGCAATCCACGTAGGATTCGACCATAACAAAAAAAACAAAAAGGAAAAAGAGGAAAAACCACAAAAAGGCAAAAAGAAAAGAAAATAGTGGAAAAACAAGAAAGAAAGGAAAGAAAAATCAATATGCTAAATCCCCTAACGCTAACATGGTGGCTTCATTTTGTCATTCCAGAAAGGTGGTTGGTTTGTGGTTTTAAAACTGTAATTCCTCATTGCAAGACAAGGACAAAAGGCAATGGCGAACGACAACAGAACTGAGTTGATTAATATCGGTGCCCGGCCTCAGTTGATTTATAATGGGTTGAGTGAGGAGGTGCGGATGTTAAGATGACACATGGCAGATATGTATCAAGCATGGATGACTGGGAAGGCACCACCCCCACCACCACCAATGTTTTCTATCATATCCACTACCCCCCAACAATGAATACAGGAAGAGCCCTCAGGATGAGCTTCACATCGGAAATGAAAAGGTCACAAAAAAGGTAGGGCGATATGAAATAGCCATAAAGCCGAAAGAACAATCCTTAAAAAACATGCCAGGAATGAGAGGCCATGGTAACACGGCTTGCAAAGAACTGTCTGCGTCTCCTGACGTTCGCTTGCCCGCAGGATTTAAAGTGCCAAATTTTAACTTGTACGATGGGAATGGAGATCCGGTAACTCACCTGAGGGTCAATTGCGATGAAATGAGAAGTGTTGGGGATAAAGATGATTTGTTAATGGCATACTTCAGTAAGAGCTTGACTAGGGCAGCTTTAGAATGGCATAATCATCATGATATTGGCAAATGGCTTACATTGGGTGACATAGTTCAAGATTTTGTGCGACATTTTCAGTACAATAAAGACCTTGCCCTAAATTGCTCCTCCCTATCTCAGGCGGAAAAGAAACCCAAGGAGAGTTTTAAGGATTTTTGGCTCAAGTGGAACGAACAGGTTGCTCGGGATGGTCCTTCCATTGACAGAAAAGGTGTTGTTGAGCCCCATGCACAACAAGGTCCGGTAATTGTTCTTGCCAAACCTGTTCAACCTCAACACCAACCCCAAACCTATCCCCTGAACAACACCCGATCTTTTGTCCAACCATCAGGTCATAGCCTCCGCCGGCGATAGGGTCCGGTGTTCATCCTTGCTAAACGCTTTCAACCACAATACCGACCTCTTGAACGTCCCCAAACTCCACATAAGCCACCCCATTCACCAAATAACATCCGACCGTTTGTCCCACCACCAAGTCACTCCCTGAAGCAGGCCCAGCAGCCCAAAACTCTTGTGTGTCTTCACAGCACTTTCAAGCATCCAACAATCCTAGAAAACTGAGGCATGGAGGGAAACAAAGGCAAAAGGATAATTTCACGCCCATCGGTGAATCCTATACAAGCTTGTTTGAAAAGTTAAAACATTTTGGCCTGATTAAGCCACTCCTTGGATATACTCCAAACCCAAATGCGAAAGGTGTTAATCCTACTGTTCGATACATGTACCACTCTAATGTCTAGGGGCATAGCATTGAAGACTGTCGATCTTTGAAAAGGGAAATAGAAAGAATGATTCAAGAAGGAGTAATTGTGGTCAATGACAATGGCAAAGGGCATGCGATTTATCTTGGGAATGTGTTGATTAAAGTAAATAATGGTATTGGCAATATTGATGTGAAACTCAGTGGCTAAGATGCCGTTCATGGTAATTGGGAAGATGCTCCATCTATCGGTCATCCTGAGTGGAGTTTTGATGGTTTATTTTGGTCCCATTTCTGATGGTCCAGGTTATTTCAGGGTTGTAATCCGGATTTTGTCTTGGGAGTCAAACCCTTCTATCTTTCCACTTTGCTTTGTTTAGTAATAGTAGCTTGTTTAGCGCCGTCTAGGTTGGTAATTCTAGTCTAGTCTGCTTGTTTTGTTGTTTCAACCCTTTCACTATTAGTCTAATGCAATTCTCTGTTTCCTGCCATTTCTAGGAATTTCACTTCTAGTCAATTTACAATTCTTTTCACGCTGATTTTAATGACATGACATGCACACGTAATTCTCGGCCTGGTGTTTTAAAAGTCCGTTTAGCAATGAAACAATGTTGAAGATGTAAGGGCACTCGAAAGAAATAAGAACATACTAGAATACTTTAAAGCCTGAATCAAGTGAAACTGGGGCAAATAGAACATAAAGAAATACTGTGGAAATGCATCATGCCTCATCGATTTAAAGCCAAAGGCAAGAATGCAGGGACCATTCACGGTACCGAGATTGTTATCCAATGGTGCTAGGAATCAGCAAATATGTGAAGCAATTAAAAGGCGTTTAACTGTGTAGTTTGTATTTGGTATGTTTTGAAGATTGGAATGACGAAGGCATTTTATTCTACTATCCAAACACTTTATCCTTTGTTACCCCTTTGAGCCTCGATTATTTTCTTGCATACCCCTCTTTCGGAATCATTAATAAGAATCGCAAGTTCGAATGGGGAAGAAAGTGGAGAAACAAGAGAAAAATAATGAAAGAAAAGAAGAGAAAAGAAAAGGAGAAAAGAAGAAAAAAAAAAGAAAAGAAGAGAAAAGAAAAGAAAAGAAAAAAGAAGAAAAAGAAAAGAAAAGAAGTGAAAAGAAAAGAAGAAGAAAAGAAGAAAAGGAAAAGAAAAGAAAGGAAAAGGAAGAAAAAGAAAAGTGGAAGAAGGAAAGATCGCACTAACAAATGTAGTTGCCTGAACTACGTTTGACTTGATCCCGAAAGGGTACGTAGGCAGCCTCTTTGAGGTTCAGTCACAACAAAAGAAAAGTCCAAGAATCCCCAAGAATGAAACTGGGGCAGAAGTTATGGTTGTTGCAAGAAATATGATTCTGAAAGTTGTAGTTCTTTAACCCACGTTGAATTATCTTGAGCCTCTATACCCTTCTTTCTAAACCCATCCAAAAGTCACATTGCGGTCCAAAGAAAGACCTTCCAATCAATCTTCAAGAAAATCCCAAGTCAAGAGAGCAAAGGTGAATCACATCAGGGGCAACACTCCAGTCCAAATAAAGGAAAATGAAGAATTAGAGAGTCATGATGATGAGAACCACCACGGGTACCCCAAGATGAGAGAAATTAAAATGAGAGAGTCTTATTGGTGAAAACCTTCACGGGAACCGTGAAGCGACAGTGAGTTGAGAGAAAAATCAAAATGAGAGAGGCTTGATGGTGAAAACCCTATAGGCACCACAAGTCGACTAAGGATTGTGAACTATATCGGGTAAATGGAGCATTGAAGACCAGTTTCACGGCGAAAATTGCAACAAGAGTTGAACATCAGATTTGCTAAAAAGGTAGGCTGCAGGTGCATGTCAAGGTCGCTAGAGTCGGCATCTACATCTGATGGTTTTCTACTCTATAGGTTCCTTGTTAGGAATCGTCTCTTTCCATTCTTCTTCACTCTATTCTTCCCACCTTGTTTTTCCCTCTTCTTGAGTATGTCTGGTCATAACAAGTGAGAAATGACTTCAAAATTTGCCACCAAGCTTTCCAATTGCACAAAATGGGATCTGGCCAACACATCAAATTGTCATAAGTCAGGAAATAACATCAGACATGATTGAGTTGCCAGCAGTCAATATGCTTTGGGGATCCTTGGGAAATACAAAGGCTCGATATACGAACAACACAACAAATGAAGGGCGAGGGTGAACAGATCAAAAGAAATTTCCCTTGATAGGATTGACAAAGGATGGTACACCAGTGACAATCAAGATCTTCCAAAAAGAAATCAAGGTTATCATGACTAGCGATGGAGCAATAGACCTCAAGGGTAAGGCCGGTGGTTTAAATCAAAAAAGAGCAACATGCACACTAAAGTTGGTAACAATTAAAATGCTTGGGGGTTCATGTGAGACACAAAGGTCGGTAAGTGCCAATTCATGAGCAATACAACAAATACAAGGTATAGGGTCCGAACGGAGAAAAGGTATATTCTAACAAAGGAAGTGGTCAGTCAAGGAATGATTGAGGTCTTCAAATGAAATCAGTTATCATGACAAGTGAAGGACCAAAGCTGGGGCCAGTGGTTAAATCAAGAAAAAACAACAAACATATTGAGTGGGTGGCAATTGACATGCTTTGGAGATTCTTTTGAAATACAAGGGTTTAGTACATATCAACTCATGAACAATGCAACAAAGATAGAGGGGGTGGTGAACGGATCGTAGATATTTTCTATGTCAAGGGTAACAAAGAAAGTGGTTAACCAATAAACAAACAAAGTCCTCGATTGGGAGTTAGTTATCATGGCAAGTGAAAGAACAATGGACCCCAAGGTCAGAGTTAGTGGGTTCAATCAAGAAAGAGCAACATACACTTTGAGTGGGTGGCAATTGTCGTGCTTTGAGATTCATGTGAAAACAAGGGCTTGGTAAATATCAGGTCATGAGCGATGCAACAAATAAAGGGATGCAGGTTTGAACAAAGAAGGGGTATTTCCTGTGACAAAGACGACAGAGAAAAGTGGTTAATCAATAAACAGGCGAGGTCTTCAAGCAGAAATCAGTTATCATGAGAAGTGAAGGAGCAATCGCTTTCAAAGTTCAAGGCCACAAACCAACCACCATATTTTAAATTGACAAAATTTTCTTTGATTGAAACAGGGGCAGAAGTTTGCTTCGGAAAAACCCTCCGTAAGGAAAGGCAGCACCCAAATAGGTTTGACTGGAAATTCTTAGGACCCTCCTGGAAAATGGGACTTAGTTTAAATGTCAAAACAATCATGAGAAACATAACTTGGCATAAAAAGAATATAAGTTCATTCTAAAGTTTGCAATAGGTTTCAATTAAGAGTTTTCAGGACCCTCCTGGATAGGACGTAGTTTTAAGGTCAGTCTAGGTAACAAGATATAGTGGAAGTCATAATAGAAGTTGTTAGGACCCTCCTGGATAATAGGACATAGTTTTAAGGTCAGTCTAGGTAACAAGATATAGTGGAAGTCGTAATAGAAGTTGTCAGGACCCTCATGGATAATGGGACATAGTTTTAAGGTCAGTCTAGGTAACAAGATATAGTGGAAGTCATAATAGAAGTTGTCAGGACCCGCCTGGATAATGGGACGTAGTTTTAAGGTCAGTCTAAATAACAAGATATAGTGGAAGTCGTAATAAAAGTTGTCAGAACTTTCCTGGATAATGGGGAATAGTTTAAGACCTTTGATAACAAATACAATGGACGTAATACCTTTAGAAGAATAATTTAGGTTCGTAATTGTTAGGAGTTATCAGGACCTCCCTGGATAATAGGATTTAGCTGTTAATTCTTATAATACTTGTTTAACACTCACCCATGTGCCCAGCCATCAAACTGGGGCAGAAAATTTTCATTGTTTTGTCTGTTTTATTGCAATTAGGAGCTCACCTGGAGAACAAGGGAATACTTTTAAATTTCAACAGTCAAAAGCCCACCTGAAGAACAAGGGAATACTTTCCAAATTCAGAAAGCAGTATCCCACCTGAAGAATAAGGGGATATCTTTTCAAAATCAGCAACCAGGAGCCCACCTGGAGAACAAGGGAATACATTTCAAGTTTCAGCAGTCAGGAACCCACCTGGAGAACAAGGGAAGTGCAATTCAAATTTTAGCTTTTAATTTTTAATATTTGATAACATGCTGTACCCAGCCACCAAACTGGGGCAGAAAAATTTTCTTTGTTTGTCTATTTTGTTGCAAGCAGGAGCCCACCTGAAGAATAAGGGAATATCTTTCAAAATTCAGCAAGCAGGAGCCCACCTGAAGAATAAGGGAATATCTTTCAAAATACAGCAAGCAGGAGCCCACTGAAAAACAAGGGAATATCTTTCAAAAATCAGCAAGCAGGAGCCCACCTGAAGAATAAAGGAATATCTTTTCAAATGCAGCAAGCAGGCACCCACCTAGAAAATAAGGGAAGTACAATCCAAATTTTAGCCTTTAATTTTAATATCTGATAACATAACGTGCCCAATCACCATACTGGGGCAGAAAATTTTCTTTGTTTGTCTATTTTTGTTGCAATCAAGAGCCCACCTGGAGAACAAGGGAATACATTTTCAAGCATCGTAAGCATGAGCCCACCTGGAGAACAAGGGAATACCTTTTCAAGCATCGCAAGCAGGAACCCACCTGGAAAACAAGGGAATACTTTTCAAGCATCGCAAGCAGGATCCCACCTGAAGAACAGGGGAATACCTTTTCAAGCATCATAAGCAGGAGCCCACCTGAAGAATGGACACATATTTCAAATTATAGTAGTCAAGCAACATCAGGAGGAATGGAAAAATATCGACAAGGCAACAACACGAATCTCATGGAAAAATACAAGAGACAAGTGCAAGGCAACAAAAGAGAAAGTTCAAAGACATAGATAGGATCTTTTGTAATTCATAGATCATAGCTTAGGCTAGCTTCTTTGTGTTTTACCACGGTGTAATAAGGGGGTCAGCGAGCAGCAACAGCAGTAACAGTAATGAAATCACAGTTCCTGGTAGTCCCAGCTACCAGACATTCCCGAACTACACTGACCTGATTCCTGTTTAGCCCAGGATATGTAGGCAACCTCTGAAGCAGGGTGCGGTCAAAACTTTTCAAAAATACATCACACGGGATATGCGAACGGGCAAAAATCTCTCATTTTCGCTCACTTGTCTTTGCACGAAAAATCTTCGTGTTTTCGAGCAAAGAGGGGCAGCTGTGAGCACGTGATTTTTGCTCTAAGCAAATTATTCCAAAAGTTTCAAATAAAATAATTTTACAATTTTTATGAATTTTGTTGCATTTTTGTGTTAATTGATTGCATAATAATTCATATTAAAAATACAAAAATATGCATTTGCATTAGGAATTTAATTTCATATTTTAGTATTAAGTAGGTATTAATTCATTTTAGAATAATTTAAAGAAAATCACAAAAATAGTTCTTAGGCAATTTTAATTGATAAATTGTTGCATTCATCTTTAAAAATAATTTTAGGAGTTAAATGGTGTAATTAGATTTTTTGTATTAATTTTTACATTTTTATAAGATTAGAAAAAAATACAAAAACAAAATACAACAATACAAAAAATGAAAAAATATAAAAGACAAAAGAAAAGAAAAAATAAAATACAAAAAAAAAAGAAATAAAAGGAAAATAAGGAGAACAATTAAAAGTGGACTAGTTTTAAAAGACCCAAATTTGGGCCAAAATGGCTAAGCCCAAACGATTACCCATCAAGTCCGCCCAACCCAGCTCCATTTTTCTTACCCGGTCCAGGCCCCAATACCTATGAAACGACGTAGTATGGGGATAGTACTACGTCGTTTTGAAGTTCAAATTTTGCAAGAGATCTTGGCCTTTCATTTAAACTTAATCCAACGGTTGACATTAATTCCACAAATTTCCTTAATAATGTCTGAACTCTCTTTCATATTAACCTAGTATACAGTATTAGGTCGTCTCTTCCACCTTCATATCTCACCATCACTGCCGCCATCGGAATTCGCCATATGGCGGTGCTTGATCACCAAACCTCATCAAAATCGCACCAGATGTTCTCTTCAACTCCTTCTCCACGAAACTCTATTTCTTACACCTCAAATCCAACCAGAATGCCCATAATTCTAGATCAGAAAACCCGGGAAAGTAGGCGGCGCTGACCTCAAACCACCATTAAAACTACACCATACAACATTCACTTTCCCCTGATCCCTAATCTACTAACACACCCCCTCAAATCGTCACCAACTAGAAACTGTTTCTGAATCTGAGAGAAAAGCAAATAGATGAGCGTTGTCCCAGGAACTTTGGATATTCTTTGTAAGATTATGGTTAGACTTGTGTCTATTCATCTTTTCTCAACGAGAATAAGCGATTAATACCAATTCCGGCTCAAAATCAAAAGGTTTGGATGATCTTTTCAAAGTCTGTTGGTCAGGTAATTCTCCGACCATTATTTCCCCGCTTGTGTTCTCAGTAATTTCTTTTGTTTTTTCCTTTTTCTCTCCTCTTATATGTTTCTCAAACCATGCTGTATCCATGCCCTTTTTTTAAAAAAGTGATTGGAAATTTCTGTCACAACTTATTTCTTTCTCTTTCTTTGATTTCATTATTTCGAGTAGTCTTTGTTGCATATTTGAATCTAGGTCATCAGTGTAATAGTGCAATTAGTGTTGGTCTTCATTATTTTCGATTTCATGTTTATCTGATTAGCCAATTTCATTGTGTAGAATTTTAGGCTCCTTGGTTGCAATTGTTTTTAGGGGTTTACATGTATGTGTTTGTGGTCTGTGGACCATAATTAGGGGCTTTGTATTTCAGAAGCCCAAAGAAGGATTAGCCCAAATCTGTTTGGTTATCTGAGGGTAAATATCAAGGGCATTAAAGGGTAGCTTAGGTATTTGGGGGGCAAGGGAATCTTTAAATAACTGAATGAAAAATCTAGAACATTCTAGAATGGGGTCTAATTTAGAATTATAGCAAACTAAGTATATTAACTTGAGACAAAAGTCAGTCTCTTAGGGACTAATTAGTGAAATTCGAAACAATAAAAGAGGGGCAAAAGTGTAAAAGGGTCTAGAACCTTCCCTCCCTCCCCCTAGTTTTGCCTATAAAAGGGTATAAGTAGTACCTTGTTTCACAAGTTAGAAACCCATGGAAAAAAATCAGAAGTTTTGCACCCCAAAATTTCCCTAAAAAAATATCTGCCAAGTTTCAGATCTGAAATTAAAATTTCAAATCCTAATTTCCTCTTCTAGATTTGAATTCCTTCCAAAAAATCCAAAATCATTAGAAAACTTAATAGAAAATCCAAAAACAGCTGCTGGTCCATTGAAATCTTCAGTTTAATTTCAAGTTTAGTTGATTTCGAATGAGTTTGGATCCAATTGAGCTTGATTTTGAATGAATTTTATTTTGTTGAAAGTGATTAATGCACTCTGGGCTATTTTCAAGTTTATTTGGTATGTTTGCAACTGTTTTGAGTAGATCTCTCAATTCTACTTGGTTTTAAAACACTTTGGAATTCTGAAGTTCATTCCTGGGTTGGCTGTTGATTCTGCTGTTGCTGATTTTTGCATACTGCTGCCATTAATTACTGCTGCTGATCCTTTTCTTCCTCTATTTCATTCCTCCAGGTATTCGCCTAATCTCAAATGGCCAAAATCTAAGGCAAACTGTAATTGAAGTAAAATGAAGGGCTGATTCAAGTGTTTGAATTATTCATATTCATATTCCTTCATATATACTTTGATGTGTGTTGTTATAAATGAATTGCTTTTAATAATGTCATATTTAGCTTATTTGTGTACACATTAGCTTACACAATAGATTATATAGTAGAAGCATTGAGATATATGCAACTTTGACTTTGACAATTGTAATGATTGGACTGTTTGAAACTGGATCAGATTTTATTTGTTTTGTTTTGATTTGTTTTTTCTTTTGTTTCGTAGCTCAATGCTAGTATATGCCTGATTCCGTTGGTTAATAAACAAGTTAAATGTGAATATGAATGATATTGAGGAGCCTTTTTTTTTAAATCGCTGAAGGTAGTAAAATAGTGAATATTCTGTATTTATATCAGCAGGCAATTTCAGCAGTCCTTATTTCTAGATAACTGGTATCAAAGGGTTAAAGAAGGCATGCCAAATAAAGTGGATCTTATTTAGTCAATTCGTATAAATGCACAGATCATGGCTTGAACATGTTAATTAGCTTTCCTGTTCAGTAGAGATTACATGTTAATTGGTTTTTTTTTTTTTAGGTTTTAGCAATTGATAAAAATTGGACATTTGGTTCGTTCATTTGAAAACAAGGAATTAATCGTTTCTATAATTTGGCTGCAGACTTGGATTTACAAGTGTTGGTCTCAAATATTTGTTTTACAAGTCTATGCATATTTGGTGATAGTTAGGAGCCCCCGACTCACTGTGAGACCTGACGTTTGAAACTTGAAATCTAATTTTTGGCCTTCTAAGTTAAATAGCATACCTGAATTTGTTTAGATCCAGGTTGAGGCCCGATAAA
Source organism: Nicotiana glauca (assembly GCA_026770625.1). NCBI lineage: Eukaryota > Viridiplantae > Streptophyta > Magnoliopsida > Solanales > Solanaceae > Nicotiana > Nicotiana glauca. Next base: position 168,912 of record MU743865.1, on the reverse strand, counting down.
ATGCTGAGGCTTCAAATCACGAGTTATGGGCCAAACTTTGCAAGGCCTAAAGTGCTGGAAATCGAATTTTTAAAAAAAAAAAATAGTTTAGGATCATGGGAATTCATTCGTGAATATAAAAATTGAGTGTTGAATTAGGTAGCGGGTTCAATCTAAAAGGGGTTTCCCCTTTTGTTTGAATTCGAACTTGAATTCGAAGCTCGAATTTATATTTATGGATTAATTAACCTTTAGAGACGAATAACAATAAATAGAGAATTTTAGTTTGCTTTAGATTGACCTTTTAATAAAAAATGAGACGAGCCTTGCCAAATCAAATATACAATTGTGGGGCCCTCATTAATTACTTAATTCAAAAATATTTAGAATTCAGGATGGGCCGTGTAGCAAATTTTACGGCCTTTCCAAAACATAACAACACGTTAGTCGCTTTAGGCACACTTTTAATAAAATTACCTTCCTAAATACGGGTGTGCATTTCATGTGACCCAAATCCAAATCCAAAAACGTTGAATAGGATTGTGTTAAGGATCCGGGTGCATTTCATATTACGTGATCCGAAAACACATTCTTAAACGACGTTCACTTTCTTAAATAAAAATAATAATTGACAAAAAGCGGTAAATAACTTTAAAATTGCACTGTATGTTTAACATGTATCAAAATCAGATATTTTAGCCAAATATAGCAGTTGAGCAACCGTGCTAGAACCACGGAACTCGGGAGTGCCTAACACCTTCTCTCGGGTTAACAGAATTCCTTACCCGGATTTCTGATTCGCGACTGTTAAACAGAGTCAAAGCTTTTCCTCGATTAGGGATTCAAACCGGTGACTCGGGACACCATAAATCTCCCAAGTGGCGACCCTGAATCTTAAATAAAATGAATCCCTTTTCGATTGTCCTTTAATTGGAAAAACTCCTTCTTTTATTATACCCTTCACGAGGTGTAGTAAAGCTTCGAAAAAAGGAGGTGTGACATGCACAACACAACTCAATTACTAATTCGCAAGTGTAGGTACATATTTACATGTCCCTCCAGTAGCATATCTAACACATCCCTGACAAGGGGGAGATTATGATGAGCATTGCTCTCTCAGTAATTCCCACGCCGGAGAATCCACCTAGAAGCTAGAGGGAGAAATGGATAAGCCTGACCGGTCGCAAGTGGTGGTAGAGGTGGCTGCAACGGCATGATCTGATGCCATGCCCAAACCTAAGTTAAAAGGTTGATGTAAAATTTATGAGCCATTTCGACCATATAGAATTCAGAGTATTTGAAAATGTTGTCACCTGTAGGAGGGGCAGAAAATCACATATGTCCACTGCTGGACCCATGCTCGCCCGGCACATGCTCCTATATAGGTATGCCAGAACAGCAACACCCCAGCTGTACTGAGGTAAATCATCCAGCCGCTGAAGATGATGGAGAAAGCGAAGACTCACAGTACTCCTCGAAGTGTTTGTGAACAAGACAAACCCGAAAAGCAGGAGCAGAGCCAACCGCGTGTATCTCTCAATATGGAGATCCCCCGTCTCCCCGGTAATGTCAGGGTGCAAAAAAGCCATATGATCTCTAATGGATGACGAAAGAAGGCGACTGCCCTAGCGCCACCCTCTGGTCTAAAACTAGTAAGTTGCCCCATCATATCCAAAAACTGGGCGCGCGTCAAGGATCTAATTTAATAGAGCAGTGTCACAGCCCGTCCATCTACGTGCATCCCGTACAAAACCTGAAGATCTTGCAGCGTGATGGTGGCCTCTCCAGTGGGCAAGTGAAAACTGTGCATCTCCGGTCGCCACCGCTCTACCAACGTCGTGATAAGAGACCAATCGAACTGCATCCGTCCAAGCTCAAAAATAGTATAGAAGCCCGTAGCCTGTAAGCGCGCGACTGTGTGGGCATGGAAAGGATGCTCCGCCATGAACTCCCACAAATCATCAGGTCTCCTGGTGCGGAGAGCATGCTCCGATAGCTGTCCCTCCCATACGTAGGAGGACCTATGGTCGCCCTGCAACACTAACAGCTGATCCTCGACAGGTCCAGGATGCGCAGGCGGCGGAAAAGCCATGTCGTCTACTATAATTTAAAATAAATTAATTGTGTGTGTTAGCTTAATAAATTAAATAATTATTTTTAATATTGGACTGAGTAATTGTCTATGGGTTCGAGGCCCGGTATGCTTAATTATTATGTGTGTCATTTTTAATATTTTTTCAATTTTGTTAGCTTAATATATTAAATAATTAATTATGTTTAATATTGGACTGAATAATTATATATGGGTTCCAAGCTCGATTTTTGAGGCCCGGTAGCACTGAGTTATCCTTAACTATTATGTGTGTGTCAGTTTCAATATTTTTGCAATTTTGTTAGCTTAATAAATTAAATAATTAATTATATTAGTATTGGACTGAATAATTATGTATGGGTTCCATGCTCAATTTTTAAGGCCCGGTAGCACCGAGTTATCCTTAAATATTATGCGTGTCATTTTTAATATTTTTTTAATTTTGTTAGCTTAATAAATTAAATAATTAATTGTATTTAGTATTGGACTGAATAATTATGTATGGGTCCCAGGCTCGATTTTTGAGGCCCGGCAGCACCGAGTTATCCTTAATTATTATGTGTGTCAATTTTAATATTTTTACAATTTTGTTAGCTTAATAAATTAAATAATTAATTATGTTTAATATTGAACTGAATAATTATGGCTTGATATTTGAGGTCCGATAGCACCGAGTTATCCTTAATTATTATGTGTGTCAATTTTAATATTTTTACAATTTGTTAGCTTAATAAATTAAATAATATTAAGTTATTATTAGTATTGGACTGAATAATTATGTACGAGTTCCATGCTTGATTTTTGAGGCCTGATAGCACAGAGTTATCTTTAATTATTATATCTGTCAATTTCAATATTTTTACAATTTTGTTAGCTTAATAAATTAAATAATATTAAGTTATTATTAGTATTGGACTAAATAATTATGTATGGGTTCCAAGCATGATTTTTGAGGTCCGGTAGCACCGAGTTATCCTTAATTATTATGCGTGTCAATTTCAACACTTTTGTAAGTTTATTGTTATAAATTAAATAAGTAATTTTGTAAAGTGTAATCTAAAAGGCTCTACTACGCTAAAAGGCTATATATTTTGCTACACTGAAAGGTTCTATATTTTACTACACTAAAAGGCTCTATATTTTACTACGTTAAAAGACTATTTATTTTACTACGCTAAAAGGTTACTATTACATATAAAAACAACTAACATAAAATACAAATATGAACAACAAACAAAAAATAAATTATTTAACCAAATAAAAACATAACATTTAAAATACAAATAATTTATCAACTTTTAACAAAAAATTTTACCAAAATTAATAAATCAAGTCGAGTATAAATAAGATATAAATTTAAACACAAATTAACATGAAAACACATTAAACAATACAATGTACTATACGAGTTTCGACATAAATAAAATCAAAATACCTCAATTTAAGCTTTTTGAATTTGATTGAAATGGAATTTTTACACTCGAAAGAAGGAATCCAAAGTTTGTCTTGTGCCTGGGACCTACACTCCTTGCTCTTTAGGTGACGGGTGGAGCCGAAAATTTTTTTGTTTTAAATTCACGGGGGTGGGGGACCAGATTTGGAGCAAAGGACTATTTTAATGGGGTGGGGAATCGTTTATGTCGGTCCAAGGAAGAAGAAGGGTTATATTTTCAAAAGGCAATTCGCAGTATTATATTGTGAATTACTTGCCTTTTGAAAATAGAGCTGAGCCCATTTTAAGCAATTCGCATTATAGTACTGCGAATTGCAGAAGAATTTTTTTTTTTACTAATTTGCAGTACTATACTGCGCATTACTTTAACGGCTAAATTTCCGTTAAAGTAATTCGCAGTATTTGCAAATTACCTATTTGTGTAACTTTTTTTAACATTAAAAATGTAATTTTTGTCCCAAAAAATCATCAAAAAAGTTTCTGACACTTATTACCATTTATACTCTTTCCGTGAGCTTCTATTCCTAACGCGGTCTCTCCCCTCTTAATAGTTTCATTGTCCTTCCTCATTTCAACATATGCATTTATTTTCTTCCTTCACTCATGTTTTAATATGGTCGTCTTTTAATTAGTAATTAATCATCTTTATACTACATCTGTACTTTTTATTTTTCATTCACTTACTTTTATGTACTCATTTCCATGCTTGCATATGTCTCCCTTTTTTTTCTTTTCTTTTTTAACGATTTTATAGGATAGCATAATCTTAGATGCACATATTTCAAATATATATATCCTAACATACTTGGTTATTTTTTAGGTTTAGGAAATATATCTACCGTCAGAAATTTTGACGGACCTTGGCCATGTGTATTTTTTCTTTTTCAATTGGTTAGGTTTAATGACAATCTCATTTTTTTGGCAATATCCTAACATATTTGGTCATTTTTAAGTTCATGATACATATATTTACAATATAAAATCTTAGCGGATGTTGCTCATGTGAAATATTTCTTTTTCAATTAGCTACGTTTAATGACAATCTCACCGTTGTAAAAACTGTGCATATGTATTTATATAGAATAGTGTACTTTCCATATTTATTCAGATGTTTGTTATAAAGACATATTAGTAAGAACACAAAAGGAGTTTATCTTAGTGATGGAGGAAATTATAAGTTAGGGGGATAAAAAAGAAGAAAAGAAAAACACAAGGAATGAGAAATAAAAGGAAAAAAAGAAACGAAAAAATTCGAACATGTATTTCCTCTTTTTATGTAATGGTCAAAATTTACTAGTGTTAATTATTATCCAAGTTCTTAATATTTATAAGATAAGAGTTTTCTCTAGAATTCTCAATAAGGCAACACAATTACAAAGACTTTCTTAGCAAATTTACAAGTATATGGTCTTTCAAAGGAAATGTTCATGTTTCTTTAAAATCTCCCACCAAATGCTAGGGTCATACATGGCAAAATTATATGCCAAGTGAAATTTAAGCGACATGATGATGTAGCAGGTCATCACGACAATATAAAAACCAAAATACTCATTAGAAAATAACGGTCTGAGGGGAAGAATCCACTGAAGTGCAATTAAAAACAAGAGGGGCGAGAGAAAGCACACATCTTGGAGAGAGATCCAGAGATTGCCAGAACTTAATAGAGCGTTATTACTGCTGATATCCATATCAAGGGTCACTTCCACATATTAGGACAGGAACAGAAAGATTCATAAGCTGTTTAGATGATTGTTATCGTTGGACTTTTAAGTCATTAGGCTTTAAAGTATAAAAGTGTGAATTGGAAATGGAGGGAAATAAAATGGAGGGAAAAATAAAAATTTGAAGAAGTGAGCTTATGTCTAGCACTTTTTCCCTCATTGGTGAGGGACAACTATATTTGTGTGTGTGTATATATAGAATCACTTCTTAAAGCTCTTAAAAGGAGTTGAAGAGAATGAACCCTCGCGTCGTCGTCGTCGTCGTCGTCGTCGTCGTCGTCGTCGCTCAGCTCGACTTTGGCTTTGGCTTTAGATTTGGATTTGGATTTGTCAATCGATCGATAAGATTATTTTTTGGACAAAATTTATTTAATTAACTATTTAATAATTAATTAAATATCAGATCACTGCTGAAGATTCAGAAATATAGTATGGTCGCGGTCCTAGCGTAACCGCGATAGGACCGCGCTAGAACCCTTCTATAGGTTAAGAGGGCCACTTTGGCTGTGGTCCTAGCGTAACCGCGGTAGGATCGCGCCAGAACCCTTCTACAGGTTCAGAGGACCACTTTGGCCCCGGTCCTAGCGTAATCGCAGTAGGACTGCGGCAAGCGGCGAAATTTCTGGACATGCACTTTTCCAGAACAGACATCACACCTCTTCCAATAATTGCCTATAAATTCAGAGGCATGGCTTTGTTTTTAATACACCAAAAATATTATAGAACTTCCTTCTTTCTGAAAATACTGCATTCTAATTCGCAGTCTCTCTCTCTCTCGAATTCATAAGTGTGATTTTGCATCATTCTTTAAGTTCGTTGGTATTCTGCAATTTGTATTGCCACTGTTGCAGGAAGGTTTATTCCGTTTTATCTTGGGAGGATTTAATCCATTACCTTGGCAACGTGTGAGGGGATTAAAATTTCTTAAGGACGCACAAGCAAATTGTGGACTCGGAATATCTTTTAATCTCTACTGTTTTTCCTAGTTTCTTTTATTCTTCTAACAGTTTTTCGGTTTTGTGTTTTAACACAGTAACGTTCCCAAGCTTAAGGAATTTTAAACTAATGTTTTTGTGTTAAATTATATACTAAACTATTTTCTATACTGCGTTGGAGACTAAAGCCTTGGTGCTTTCTACTTCAATAATTGTTCTGTCCGGCTTAAAGTATATAAAACTTTGCCGGAATAATAAACGTACGGGATTGAAGTATATAAAAACTTCACCATTGTTACATGTTATCTGTTTGGTTTTGTATTCAGTTTGAAGATATCAAACCTTCACTGATTTAACAAAGTTCTGTTCTGTTTCCAACTCTACAGAAATATGACGAATGAAAACCAAACTAATGGAAATATTGCGGGGACGGGTGCTACTGTTACGAGTGTTGCTGCCTCGTCAAGCCGTTCTACTCCTGCTCATGCTATGGCACCAGCAGAAAAACGTGAAAAGTTTTTCGGTATTGACTTCAAACGTTGGCAAATGAAGATGCTCTTCTATCTTACTACGTTGAGTTTGCAACGTTTCATCAAGGAGGATCCTCCGGTCTTGGCAGAAAGTACTCCGGATGATGAACGACTTGTTGTAACTGAAGCATGGAAACATTCTGATTTCTTGTGCAAAAACTACATTTTGAGTTGTTTGGAAGATGGCTTGTACAATGTCTATAGCGTCATGGAAACTTCAAAAGCATTATGGAATGCGCTTGAGAAGAAGTACAAGACTGAGGATGCCGGACTTAAGAAGTTCGTGGCTGCTAGGTTTTTGGATTTCAAGATGATTGACACTAGGTCGGTCATAACTCAAGTCCAAGAATTACAAGTCATTGTGCATGACCTCCTTGCTGAAGGTATGACCCGAATCAATAATTTTATTAATAAGATTTATCTTGTTATTAATTATGAATTTGGTATTGAAGGTATGGTCATAAATGAGGCCTTTCAAGTCGCTGCTTTCATTGAGAAATTACCTCCGTTGTGGAAGGATTTTAAGAACTATCTTAAACACAAGCGGAAGGAAATGACACTAGAAGACTTGATTGTTCGTTTGAGGATAGAAGAAGACAACAAAAATGCTGAAAAGAAGTCACGTGGAAACTCGACAATTGTGGGGGCTAACATTGTTGAGGAGGCGCCACAAAACAAGAAGAGAAAGAAGGCTTCTGGACCAAAGAATTACCCAAGCAAGAAGAAGTTCAAGGGTAATTGCCACAACTGTGGAAAATCTGGGCATAAGGCCGTGGATTGTCGTGCGCCAAAGAATGATAAGAAGAAAAAGAATCAGGCCAACATGGTTGAAAATGCTGGCGAAATGGAGGACTTGTGTGCCATGTTGTCTGAATGCAACTTGGTAGGAAATCCTAAATAATAGTGGATAGATTCTGGAGCCACCCGCCATGTTTGTGCTAACAAGGAGTTATTTTCTTCTTATGCCCCCGCAGGACCCGATGAGACAATTTTCATGGGAAATTCGTCTACAGCCAAAATTGAAGGAGTTGGCAAGATTACATTGAAGATGACTTCGGGAAAAATAGTGACTCTAAACCAAGTTCTCCATGTTCCAAAAATTCGCAAGAATCTTGTGTCTACATCACTTCTTGTCAAGAATGGATTCAAATATATTTTTGTTTCTAATAGTGTTGTACTAAGTAAGAATGATATGTATATAGGAAAAGGTTACCTAAATGGGGGCCTTTTTAAGCTAAATGTAATAGCAGTTCCTATCAATAAAGAGAATGTTTCTTCTTACTTACTTGAGTCAAACACTTTATGGCATTCGCGTTTAGGTCACGTAAACTTTAAAACATTGTGAAAAATGATAAATTTAGAAGTATTGCCAGAATTTGATTGCATTAATTCCAAATGTCAAATATATGTGGAATCAAAGTATGCTAAGCATCCTTATAAATCCGTTGAAAGGAATTCAAGTCCTTTAGACTTAATTCACACAAATATTTGAGACATGAAGTCAACACCACCTCGCAGTGGAAAAAAATATTTTATTACTTTTATTGACGATAGCACGAGATATTGCTATGTTTATTTACTTAATAGTAAAGATTAGGCAATTGATGCTTTCAAGCAATACAAGAGTGAAGTTAAAACACAACTAAACAAAAAGATCAAAATGATAAGAAGTGATAGGGGTGGCGAATATGAATCTCTTTTTGAAGAAATATGTTTGGAAATGGCATTATTCACCAAACAACTGCCCCTTACTCTCCACAATCTAACGGAATTACGGAGAGAAACAATCGAATGTTGAAGGAGATGATGAATGCGTTGCTGATAAGTTCTGGCTTACCACAAAACTTGTGGGGGGAAGCTATACTTACAGCTAACCGAATAATCAACCGTGTACCTCATAGTAAAACACATTCCATTCCTTATGAAAAGTGGAAAGGAAGGAAGCCCAGCTTGAAATACTTCAAAGTGTGGGGGGTGACTAGCTAAGGTACAAGTTCCTAAACCTAAAAAGGTTAAGATAGGTCTAAAAACAGTTGATTGTGTATTTATTGGATATGTAACCAATAGCAAGGCATATCGTTTTCTGGTTCATAAGTCAGAAAATCCAGAGATTCACGTTAATACGATAATAGAATCAGATAATGCTGAATTCTTTGAAACTATTTATCCGTATAAAAAGGAAAGTGAAGTGACCTACCAAAAGTCAAAACGACATCGGGAGGAAATAACAGATGATATGCCCAATGAGGAAAATCCGAGAAGAAGTAAACATCAACGGACATCTACTTCATTCGGTCCAGATTTTCTGACTTTTCTGTTAGAAAATGAACCTCGTACCTTCAAGGAAGCAATATCTTCCTCAGAAGCACAATATTGGAAAGAAGCGGTTAATAGTGAAATAGAATCCATATTGAGCAACCATACATGGGAATTGGTTGACCTTCCTCCAGGTAACAAACATTGTGTTCTAATTGGATTTTCAAGAAGAAAATAAAAGTCGATGGTACTATTGACAAATACAAGGCAAGACTTGTTGTCAAAGGATTTAGACAGCGAGAAGGTCTTGACTATTTTGACACATACTTGTCGGGAACAAGAATTACATCTATTCGGATGCTAATAGCGTTAGCCGCCTTGTATGATCTTCAAATCCATCAAATGGATGTAAAAGCAGCCTTCTTAAATGGTGATTTAGGGGAAGAAATTTACATGGACCAACCTGAAGGGTTTGTGGTTCCGGAAAAAGTAAAGAAGATGTGTCGACTTGTTAAGTCCCTTTATGGA
>MU743865.1:146499-158114 GCA_026770625.1 Nicotiana glauca | reverse complement strand
GTTGAGAAATCATCTAAGGGAATGGGACTATGGCCGAGGACAAGTCAACATGGCGGTAACTCTACCTAGAATTTTGGATGTTCCGAGATCTAGGTTCAAGGAGCTCAAACAAAGTTGTGATTGACCGGTTCAACATTGTCAAAGTAAAATCTTTGGTCCCTTCTCGTGATGAAGATAATGTTCAGTAACAAGGATAGAACTTTACACGTTCTTTAATGATTACCTAAGTTTGATGTAGTATTTATCAAATAGTGTCAATCTAGAGGATTACACATTTAGGAATCATCTATGTAGGTGTGAAGTGGAAGCCGCTTCAATGAGAATTCTGTAAGGCCAATTCTCTACACACTTATGAGACCGGGCGGTGTTCATGGCTGAAACGAACACAACAATGAGAACCAAAAGACGGTTAGGGGTTGGTTGTGTGACATATGGTTGTCTAGGTATACACTAAAGTTCGACGGTTCAAAGATATCAAATCTACCGATTGACCGAGTATATCCGACATATGTTCTCTACGGAAAGTTCAAAAGGAAACCTACTTATCCGGATGCAATTAATCCTTACTTGCAAATCACACAACTTTCATCTATGATATTTCTTGATACAGCAATTCCCATTCATGTAGGGGATTGTTAGACTTTAAAGTATAAAAGTGTGAATTGGAAATTGAGGGAAATAAAATGGAGGAAAAAATAAAAATGTGAAGAAGTGAGCTTATGTCTTGCATTTTGTCCCTCATTGGTGAGGGACAACTACATTTGTGTGTGTATATATAGAATCACTTCTTAAAACTCTTAAAAGGAGTTGAAGAGAATGAACCCTCGCGCCGTCGTCGCTTGCTCGCTCGGCTCGGCTTTGGCTTTGACTTTGGATTTGGATTTGTCAAATGATCGATCGATAAGAAAATTTTTTGGAAAAAATTTATTTAATTAATTATTTAATAACTAATTACATGCCAGATCACTGCTGAAGATTCAGAAATATAGTCTGGCCGCGGTCCTAACGTAACCGCGGTAGGACCGCGCCAGAACCCTTCTACAGGTTCAGAGGGCCACTTTGGCCGCGGTCCTAGCGTAACCACGGTAGGACCGCGCCAGAACCCTTCTACAGGTTCAGAGGACCACTTTGGCCGCAGTCCTACCGTAACCGCGGTAGGACCACGGCAGGCGGTAAAATTTCTGAACATGCACTTTTCTAGAACAGACATCACACCTCTTCCAATAATTGCCTATAATTCAGAGGCATGGCTTTGTTTTTAACACACCAAAAATATTACAAAACTTTCTTCTTTCTAAAAATACTGCATTCTAATTCGTAGTCTCTCTCTCTCTCGAATTCGCAAGTGTGATTTTGCTCCGTTATTTAAGTTCGTTGGTATCCTGCAGTTTGTATTGCCACCGTTGCAGGAAGGTTTATTCCGTTTTATCCTGGGATGATTTAATCCATTACCTTGGCAATGTGTGAGGGGTTAAAATTCCTTAAGGACGCAGAAGCAAATTGTGGACTCGGAATATTTTTTAATCTCTACTGTTTTTCCTTGTTTCTTTTATTCTTCTAATAGTTTTCTAGTTTTGTGTTTTAACACAGTAACGTTCACAGTTACATATGGTCTCATAATGTATCATATTGTAATATATATAGTGTTTTGATGAATAGAACGTTTGGATAAATTGTACATTTGTCTTCGTTTCATGATAGCATGTACCAGCAATATGAAAATAAAATTGCAATATTACAAAAAAAGGTAAGGTATGGGGTAGAATTATATTATAAAAAGGTAGAGTAAATAATTTTTTTTTTATTTAATATAAGAATGGGCAATATGAAAGCAAGAAAAAGGTAATGACACATTCATTAGATAAGGTGGCACTTTTTGTTGTTACGACATATTAACAATATGATACAATACAATTTAAGTAACAATCATAATAAATATTATATTTAAAATAAAATATGATACAATACAGTAGATAACAACCATTCGAACAAACTATCAGCCGTATGTATTAACTGAAATATGTAAAATGATAGAAGTGCCCTCAAACAAACTGTTAATTCTAGAAGAGCACACACGTTGACGGAGAGGTACATGTATTCCCTCTTATAATAAGTATATAATATTCTCTTGGTTTCAATTTAAATGACATGCTTTTCTTAATAGTTTGTTTAGAAAAAAAATGACACATTTCTATATTTAGAAACAATTTAATTTTAAACTTTTCATTTACCCACTTCACACTTAATGAGAAACTTTTATGACCTTACAAATATTATGATCCTACAAAACTCTTGTCCTTTAAGCTTTTAGGACCGCATGTTTTAAATGTCATTCATTTTTTTCTTACGCTTTTTCCCTAAATTGAGACGGAGAGAGTAGTAAATATGACAAAGCAAAGAGGAAGGCTTTCAAAGTAGTCCCTAATGTTTGAACTCTAGATTAAAATCAATCCTCATTCCTTAATTCGGAACACCGAGTCCTCCAACTAGGGATGACAAAATGGTCCAAAGAAAATAGTTAACCACCCGTATTATCAATTAAAAAATAAGTTGGATAATGAACTTTTTAAAAACGAGTCAAATATGGATAAGAACCATATTATCCATTTAGAAAATGGATAACGAATGAGTAACCAATTAATAACCAATGAGTCTAATTTTTACATTTGTAAAGTCTCAAATTGGGGGTTCCTCAAGTTAGAGAGATTAAGAATTCTCCCAAAAGATATCATATATAAGAAGTCATGGATAATATGGGTAACCCATATTATCCGTCGATTAATTCGTTTTTATCCGTACTAAATATGGGCCGGGTCTTACAATTGATCCATTTTTTTGGTACCCGTTTTCTATCTGAAAACCGCCCGTTTGGCATTCCTCCCTCCAACCATGCGAACGGTGCACTTCTAGTCCAAACTGAGACGGAGTTAAAAACGAACGGAATATAATCCCGTGTTCATCGCGTGCTTCCACTCCAAAACTAAAAAACACGTTCTTCCCCAAAAATCAAACCCTAGCCCTAATCGACAAAAGGAGAACTCAATTTACGATATAGGCTGAGACGAAAGAGCTGAGATATCGACGGTATGTGATTCTCTTGCTAACCCCTGATTATTTCTAGTGATTTGTTTGGCGGTTTTCTGTTTCATTTCACGATTGTTTATTTGAAGTTTTATTTTTTGAACGAAAATTTGTGCTTCCATTTTGTCTTTCAAGTAAAAACCTAATTGAGGTAAAATGATTTTTTTAATTGGAAGTTTGTGGTAGCTGTGGGTATTCCACTGCTGAAAAAAGTGAGAAATTTTCATATGCACCGCGAGTATTGCAGCAACTGCAATTATAAGGTATCTAGGAAGTAGGAGAAACATCCAAAAATGACCCCTTGGAAAATGCAACTGGTTCTAAACTGAGATATGAGAGAGTTGATTGATAAATTAACTCGACTGTTTTAAATAGGAATTAGCTTGACACGCAGGGTCCATATATTTGTTGTTTCACATGATTTAAGAACCTGTGGAACCACTACAAAATTTAAGGATAGATGACAAAAGAATCTCAATTTTACTAGGTGATGCTACAGAGATTCATTTTTCTTTTAAAATGGTTAAGTTGTTCTGTGATGCTCTGTTTTGGAGGATAAAGAATGGAGAGAGAACCTATACAGCTATACTGCATTATCAATAAAAAGAATGAAAAAGAGAAAGGTATTAAGATTTACAAGAGGTAAAGAAGGTTGACTTTGGGGCTCGATATATATAAAATGGGTAACCCCAAATTAGTTGTAAAAATTACACGGGGTGCTTTATTTGGTCACCCCCATTTAATCTATCATTTTTTTAAAACTTTTAACTTGTACCCACTTTTTAAAAAACTCAGTTCCTTTTCTCCTCCCCTTCTCCTCCTTCGTTTTCTTTTTTCTTCTACAGAGCTGCGGACTACAAATCCTTCTTGTTATATCTAATACGTTTTTTTCCTTTCATTTATAATACATAGGCTAATTATAATGGTAACTAGAGTTAACTTCTAACAGATATGTGATAGTAGAACAGAGCTAGTAAGGTCTTGTTTTAGCTTTCCCATAGATCTGATACACTACAGGTTAAAAACTTACATGACTTTTTTCTTTTCAAAAGGATGTAGTGCACAACGAATTCTGTATATAGTTATCAACTGAATTGAGAAAATATTAGACTTTTTCACCAATAATAAGAACAATTATGAGATCAAAAATTCTACACAAAAGTGATTGTTGGTTTTTCAAGTCTGAATACATCTAATGGTGCATCTTAAGGGGTACAAGAACTTCAGCTCTAGAGCTGAAGTTTCCTAGTTATAACACAAAAATTACAACAAAAAAATTTCAGCTCTAGAGCTGAAGTTTCCCAGTTACAATACAAAAATTACAACACAAAACCTTTAGCTCTAGAGCTGAAGTTCCCCAGTTACAAGACAAACTTCAGCTCTAGAGCTGAAGTTTGCCAGTTACAAAATAAAAACTTCTGCTCTAGAGCTGAGCTTCAGGTCCGGCTACTAGAATGCTGAAGTTTTGCGTGATTACCTTTGCTACTTCAGCCCCGTGTGCTGAAGTTATGCGAAAAAGCGGGTATGCTTGCAATTTTTTTTGCGAAGCGGGCACAAGTTAAAATGTGACACAAAAAGCGGGTATAGATGCAAATGCCCCAAAGTAGTCAGATTGATTTCATATTTGTGCAATACTGTTATTTATTTTATTAGTGTAAAAAAAAAAGGTTAAAGGCTACTAGGTTTTGTGCCACCTAGTGGCTATTTTATTTAGGGATGGCAATTGGGGCAGGGCAGGGCTAACCTTAGATGGGGCGGGACAGGAGACAATTTTAATGGGGTAGGGCAAAGTGTTATTTTTGAAATTTTTTAATAGGACAAGGTGGGGCACATGGCAGGTTAGTGGGTAAAAATATATTAGACCCGCATACTTTTGTTATTTTTCCCCAAACGCTCAAACCCTCTAATTCCCAAACTTCCTCAACTCTCCAGCGATTCTTCTTCCTCAACTCTCCTGCGATTCGTCTTCCTCAAACCTTCTTCAATTCTTCTTCGGGCGGGCTCGGGGCAAAGTTTTCTCCAGCAAATCCAGGTAATGCTCTCAATTTCTCTTTCTCCATCACAGTTGATGTTCTTCTTTTCCTCTTAGTAAGATGTCTTAGGAGGTAACCTAGAAAATTTTGGATAGTTATTCTCTCTCTACTTTCTGAAGCTCTCAGGCACTCCCCGAGGAGCCCGAGAACATGGATTCTTGAGTTTTCATGAACACCACCAGCTTCCCTACTGAATTCCGACCAGACCATTGTAAATTATTCCGGCAAGTCAACTCTCACGCGCCGCCACGTGCGGCACTTCCGACGACCCAGTTAGCCACGCGCCGGCGCGTGCGACAAATTCCAGCCTTTTTTCAAACTTTTCTTTTTGGACAGCCTTCTCACGGGGTTATTCCGACCACATCCATCCAATTTTTTTTGATTTCCGACAACTTTCAATTTTTCCGGGTGACAGGGCACCTATTTCTGTCCAGATTTCAGCATTTTCTTACCTATTTAGCTTACTGTGATAACTACCAAACACTTCCTATAAATCCTAATCTGTAGCAGCTGGTTTAGTACCAAATGGGAGACAACAGGATATACTTCAACGCAGGATTCAAATCTTTTGACATCACCAGATGGAATTCCAACAAAGACATATGGTTCGAATAGGTGGAGAGAAGCCGCAACATGATGGGACGTTCATCCATGGGTAGAAAGGCAATGAAATGGGTTTGCTTTGTTCTTAAAGAAGCGTCGACAGATCAAATGAATTTAGTGAAGCGATGGAAGTACAAGGACCAAATGACAGAACACTTCTGTACTAGGAAATTCAACGTTCATGGAAGATACACGAGTATTCTCTCACTGAAGGGAGAAGGGAGGTTAGTTATTATAATCCTAGAGTTAGCTGTGAATGCAAGTTGGAAAGACATAGCAGCTAAGATAGAAATATTCATATATCAGACCCGCAACATGAATCCCACAGTCCCACCCAGAATCACTGTAGAGAACTATCCTTATGTCAAAGCAATTAAGGAGAGTAAATGACAATCCAATACCCTTCGAGAGGCAAAGGTCAGTATAAACAATGGAGATATTTCTGTTGTTGAACCGAAAGGAAGCGAGGAAACTGGTCTACTTAAAAGATGCATTATCGGGTTTTTCGGAAAAGAAATCAATGAGAGACCCACTTTAGTAGACATAAGGCGATGTGCTAGTGCTTCATGGAACAAAACATATGGAGTCAACATGTATGAAATGACTGGCAACATGTTTCTTTTTGAATTTCCGAACAGATACATGGCGGAGCAGATTTTGCAAGGAGACTGGAGATGGAGAAAGTTCAAGCTTCATCTGGAATGGTGGAATCATACTGCTGGATGCATTCCAAACTCACAAATGGTGGAAACATGCTGGATTAGAGCCATGGGGATCCCTTTACATCTATGGTCACAAAAGATCTTCAAAGAAATAGGAGATCTCTGTGGGGATGGATAGCTACTAAAAAAGAAACCGATCTCAAAAATCATCTTAAGTGGGACAAAATTAAAATTTTTGGTGATGGCAGAAAGATTCCTAATGAGGTTGGGATTGAAAGAGACGGGATCAAATTTTTCATCCCAATCTGGGCTGAAAGACAGGCAAGATTTGAGCTGAATATACCAGAAAACGAACAATGCTTTGAACCAGAGAGATACTTGAACGATCAAGTGGGATGCACTATATTGCAAAACACTGATAAAGGAAGGCATGTGTGCAACTTACACATGGTTCGAGTTCGATAAATCAAAGCATTAAAGTGACAAACACCAAGCTGAAATCATATGACTACGATTTGGCTGCACATGTCATTTTTAATGATTTCTCGTGTGAGTTCTCTGATGAAATTAGGCTGAAGCCTTATATTGAGGAAATGGGAGGCCCTTCTTACTCGAAGGCAAAAGAGTCCAATCCAGGGGATCTAATCTCCAATGCAAACCTTGGAAGTATGCCAAAGGCAACACCTTACAGTTGCAGTCAGCCAGAAGATGGAGCAGAGACAGCAAGAATGGAACAGAAGGCAGGGGAGCAGATCATAAACACAAATACGGGGGAAGATCAAGCTGGAAGTGTGTTGGAGCAACAAGAACAACTAAAGCACTTCAACTCTATCCAAGATTGGGAAATCGAGGAGGTGACTCCTATAACAGCTCAGCAACACAACCCATTAATGGATAAAGACATGGATGCAACACTATGGGTCCATCAAAATATGATCAAATTGGGGACAATGTTTGGAGTAGATTTTCAAGGCCATGAAGAAGAAGCATTGGAGTTGTTAATGCAAATTGACAGTTGCAGACAGGTTAGAAGGGTGGAGACAGAGTTTGGAGGTGAAGAAACAAAGGTTCAAAGGATCACTGGAATTAAAAGGATTAACTTCGTTTGATGTCAAATTCAAGAGTGGCGGGAAAAGGAGCAGGGGAAGAGATTTATCAATCATTTCAATATGAAGATCAAAGTAATTTCCTGGAATGTAAGGGTATTAAACGTCAAGAAGAAAAGGGAGATCATAAAAAGTCAAGTGCAGAACTGGAGGGCAGACATTATATGCATGCAAGAAACAAAAGTGGAGGGGAATATCCGGGAAATAGTCAATCAAATATGGGGTGGAAAATGAGTGAGGTATGCAAGTGTAGAAGCTAGCTGCACGAGAGGGGGATTTTTGTTATTATGGGATTGCAGAGTATGGAAAGGGGAGGTGTTACAGACTGGTGCATACACTTTGACTTGCAAGTTCGAGGCTATTTTACAGAATTTTCAATGTCACATAACAGGATTGTATGCCCCAAATTGCATAATAGAAAGGAAAATAGTTTGGAGAGAAATTGGTGCAGTGAGGGGATTGATGGAAGGTCTATGGTGATTTTAACGTTACAAGGTACCCCTCTGAAAAAAAGGAATGTTCAAGGAGGTCCAGAGCGATGGTAGAATTCTCGGATTTTATAGAAGATATGGAATTGATAGAGCTTCGACTTGAAGGAGGCTACTATACTTGGTTCAAAGGGGACAATCATACAACCGCTTCAAGAATTGATAAATTCCTCATTTCAGAAGAATGGGATGAAAGCTTCAGAAACATCAAGCAAACTATCCAACAAAGGCTGATTTCTGACCATTCACCTGTGGCTCTATACTGTGGTGCTGGGGAACAAGCTAAATCATATTTTAAGTTTGAAAATTGGTGGCTGAACGTAGAAGGTTTTGATGACAGAATTAGAGAATGGTGGACATCTTTTGAATTCACAGGAAGACCAGATTACAATTTAGCTTGCAAGTTAAAAGCTCTCAAGGGCAAGCTAAAAGAATGGAGTAGAAGTTGTGAAGGTAATTTGGGATTGCAAAAATCAAAACTACTGAGTCAACTCGCAGGTTTTGAGGCAACACTACAACTAAGAGCGCTGACAGAGGAGGAATCAGTGAGGAAGGCAGCTACGCTAATGGAGATTGAGGAACAACTCAAGAACGAAGAAAGTGCATGGAGACAGAAATCTAGAGCTTTGTGGCTCAAAGAAGGGGACAAAAATACAAAATTTTTCCATCGCAGTGCCAATGCACACGAGAAACAAAAACATTGATCAACTATTGATTCGACATGAAGTAGTCGAGGATCCAGACAGAATAGAGGACGAGATCATTGAATTCTAAAAGGGGTTATACACTGAACCTGAAGAGTGGAGACCAACGGTCAATTTCGAAAATAATCCAAGAATTTCTGAATCAGAGAGGGAGTCTTTACAGAGTAACTTTGAGGAACAAGAAGTTTTGAGCTGTCTGAATATGTGTGCAAGTGACAAGGCCCCAGGTCCGGATGGATACACAATGGGTTTTTTCATCAAGTGTTGGAACATTTTGAAGGAAGACATCATGGAAGCTTTCAACAATTTCCATTCTCAGGAGATGTTTGAAAAAAGCTTCAATGCAACATATATAGCTTTGATTCCAAAGAAGACAGGTGCGAAAGAATTGAGAGACTTCAGGTTCTTAATATCTCCGGAATTGAATGATGCTTTCAAGAATGTGAAGCAAATTGCACTTCCAAGACCAGTGTCAGATCACAAACCAATTCTCTTAGAATGTGGAGATTGGGAGCCCGCCGCATCATATTTCAAATTTGAAAATATGTGGCTCCAAATAGAGGGTTTTATGGAGATGGTAAAACAATGGTGGCAGTCTTATACAGTAGTGGGCACTCCTGATTTCATACTAACTCAGAAGTTAAGGAAGCTGAAGAAGGATATTACAATTTGGAACAGGGAGACCTTTGGCAAAATGGAAGCAAAGAGAAACAATGCTCTAGAGGAACTGCAAACACTAGAACAGGCTGCTGAGAATAGAGCTCAATCCCCAGCTGAGAAACTGAGGATCTTCAATCTAAGGCTTGAGCTAGAACAAATTGCCATTGCTGAAGAAACTTCATGGCGGCAAAAATCACGATGCTTATGGTTAAAAGAAGGGGATCGGAACACAAAGTTTTTCCAAAAAATGGCAAGTTCAAACAGGAGGAAAAGCAGCATTGACAGACTCATGATAGGGGAGGAGATTATTGAAGACAAAGTGGTCATCAAAAAAGAAATTCTAGAGTACTACCAAAACCTGTATACTGAGTTTGAACCCTGGAGACCTACTGCAGACTTTGAAGACCTGGCTTCTTTAAACGAGGAGGAGAAAGACTGTCTAGAATCACCCTTTGAAGAACAGAAGGTGCTAGCTGCCCTGAATTCTTGTGGTCCTGACAAGGCACCTGGGCCAGATGGCTTCACAATGGCCTTCTTCCAAAAAGCTTGGAATTTCCTCAAGTTAGAAGTTATGGATGCTCTTAGCCACTTCCACCAGAATTGCCATATGGTGAAGTCTTGCAATGCTTCCTTCATTGCACTTATCCCTAAAAAGAAAGGTGCAATTGAGTTAAGAGATTACAGGCCTATTAGCTTAATAGGCAGTGTTTACAAGCTAACTTCTAAAATACTGGCTGAGAGACTCAAGAAGGTTATTGGCAAGCTAGTTTCAGGCCAACAAAATGCCTTTATCAGAAACAGGCACATCATGGACGCATCCTTAATTGCTAATGAAACCTTGGATTGGAGAATCAAAAATGGAGGCACAGGTATTCGTTGCAAGCTAGACATTGAGAAAGCATTTGATCAATTAAACTGGCCCTATCTAATCAACATGCTGAGGAGAATGGGGTTTGGTGAAATGTGGATTAGGTGGATTAAATTCAGCATTACCACAGTGAAATACTCTGTTTTGGTTAATAGGAGTCCTGTTGGGTTTTTTTCTCCACAAAAAGGCCTCAGGCACGGAGACCCTCTCTCCCCTTTCCTCTTTATATTGGCTATGGAAAGACTAACTAAAATGCTTGAAAAAGCAAAGCAGCTGCAATGGATACAAGGTTTTCAAGTGGGAAGGACCTTAGAAAACTCAGTGATAGTCTCACATCTATTGTTTGCAGATGATACCTTAATATTTTGTGGGGCAGAGAGGTCACAGGTTCTCAACCTCAACCTTATTTTGCTCATTTTTGAAGTTTTATCTGGCCTACACATTAACATGTTGAAAAGTGTCACATATCCGGTTAATGAGGTCTTTAACCTAGCTGAACTGGCTGAGATTCTTGGCTGCAAGACGGGCTCTTTCCCTACAACCTACCTAGGCTTTCCACTGGGAGCTAAACACAAGTCAGTTAGCATATGGAATGGAGTAATAGAAAGATTTGAGAAAAGGCTCTCCTCCTGGCAGATGCAGTACCTTTCCATGGGTGGCAGGCTCACATTAATAAACAGTGTTCTTGATAGCATCCCAACATACTACATGTCATTATTCCCTATCCCATGCTCAGTTTTAAAGCAATTAGATAGACTCAGAAGGAGATTCTTATGGGAAGGGAATAGCCTAACCCATAAAATTTCCTTGGTTAAGTGGTCGAAGGTCACTCAACCAAAGTCACAAGGAGGTTTGGGCATCAGGGACCTAAAAGCTCACAACAAATGTATGCTCTGGAAATGGTTATGGAGGTATGGTCAACCGGGGAATGGGTTTTGGAAAGATGTCATTGATGCCAAGCATGGAATGCAAAGCCATTGGTGTACCAAAAATAGCTCAACCCCCCATGGGGTTGGCCTATGGAAAAATATTAGCAGAAACTGGAGTGAGTTTTTTGAGAATGTAACTTTTAAAGTTGGCAATGGAATGCATGTGAAATTCTGGAAGGAAAGATAGATCGGAAGCTCAACTCTGAAGGACTCATTCCCTGGGCTGTTTCAGATAGCCTGCAATCAGAACTCCAGTATAGCTCAGAATAGGGAAGGAAGCACTTGGAATCCCTTATTCAGAAGGAACCTACACGATTGGGAAATCAATGATCTACGGGCACTCTTTGAAGCTTTAGAAGGCTACAACATTGAAGAACAACAGCCAGACAAAATCACTTGGGGAAGCTCGAAGGAAGGCAAATACACAGTCAAAGCCGGTTACAATCTCATTTGCTCTCAAAATGGGATATTACAGAATTGG
>MU743865.1:131823-146396 GCA_026770625.1 Nicotiana glauca | reverse complement strand
TCCTGGCAGATGCAGTACCTTTCCATGGGTGGCAGGCTCACATTAATAAACAGTGTTCTTGATAGCATCCCAACATACTACATGTCATTATTCCCTATCCCATGCTCAGTTTTAAAGCAATTAGATAGACTCAGAAGGAGATTCTTATGGGAAGGGAATAGCCTAACCCATAAAATTTCCTTGGTTAAGTGGTCGAAGGTCACTCAACCAAAGTCACAAGGAGGTTTGGGCATCAGGGACCTAAAAGCTCACAACAAATGTATGCTCTGGAAATGGTTATGGAGGTATGGTCAACCGGGGAATGGGTTTTGGAAAGATGTCATTGATGCCAAGCATGGAATGCAAAGTCATTGGTGTACCAAAAATAGCTCAACCCCCCATGGGGTTGGCCTATGGAAAAATATTAGCAGAAACTGGAGTGAGTTCTTTGAGAATGTAACTTTTCAAGCTGGCAATGGAATGCATGTGAAATTCTGGAAGGAAAGATGGATCGGAAGCTCAACTCTGAAGGACTCATTCCCTGGGCTGTTTCAGATAGCCTGCAATCAGAACTCCACTATAGCTTAGAATAGGGAAGGAAGCACTTGGAATCGCTTATTCAGAAGGAACCTACACGATTGGGAAATCAATGATCTACGGGCACTCTTTGAAGCTTTAGAAGGCTACAACATTGAAGAACAACAGCCAGACAAAATCACTTGGGGAAGCTCGAAGGAAGGCAAATACACAGTCAAAGCCGGTTACAATCTCATTTGCTCTCAAAATGGGATATTACAGAATTGGTCTTGGAAGCACATATGGAAGACCAGACTGCCTACTAAGGTAATATGTTTTACATGGACAGCACTGAAAGGGGCATGTCCCACCCAGGATAAACTAACCAGGAGAAACATTATACTAGTTAACAGATGCTACATATGTCTCCGTAACGCAGAAAGCATAAACCACCTGTTCCTTCATTGTTCACTTGCAGCTGACTTATGGAATTTCTTTTATTCCATATTTGGATTATCCTGGGTCACCCCTCAGTCAGTCAACAAAGCCTATGATAGCTGGTTTTTGTGGAAAGTTGATAAGGCCATCAGAAGGATATGGAAAATGATCCCAGCGACTATTTTTTGGTGTACCTGGACAGAGAGAAATCGCAGATGTTTTGATGGTGTCTCAACTCCAACATGCTTCTTGAAGGCTAGATGTTTAGTTAGTCTTTTTAGCTGGAACTTCATGACCCCTGTAAATAGCACTGATCACTTTTTGGACTTTGTTAGCTCCCTGATCCTAGCATAGTTTTTTGTACTTATAGAGCTAACAGTCACCTCTCTTTGTAACTTTTGTTCGCTTTTGCATCTTCTTGACGCCTTCTTAATGATAACACCTTACTTCATCAAAAAAAAAAAAACTGCTCTCAAAAGTCTTGACATAAAGACTTAAGAGGGTGGTAGGGAAAGTTGTTGATGCTCAACAAATGGCTTTCATCAAAGGAAGACGAATAATAGATGCATTGTTGATTGCCAATGAAGCTGTGGATTCAAGAATCAAAAAGAAAGAACCTGGAATTTTATGCAAATTAGATATTGAGAAGGCCTATGATCATGTATATTGGAGCTTCCTACTTAGAATGCCAGAACAAATGGGTTTTGGGCAGAAATGGAATAGATGGATGAAATTTTGCATATCTATTGTAATATTTTCCATTCTCATAAATGGATCTCCTAAAGGTTTTTTCCAGTCACACAGAGGTCTAAGACAAGGTGATCCTTTATCTCCCTTTCTATTCATTATAGCCATGGAAGGACTAAACAACATGATCAAGACGGCTAAAGTCAGTGGATGAGTGAAAGGTTGAGGTAAACAGGAGTGGGGCAAATGATCACACATCTCCAATATGATGATGATACTCTAGTCTTCTGTAACGCTGAAAAGGAACAACTTAGATTCCTAAGGATCATTTTGGTCTTATTTGAGGGAGTCTCGGGATTACACATCAACTGGAGAAAGAACAATATTTTCCCCATCAATGAAGTTAATAACATGGAGCAATTGACACAGATATTGGGAGGAGAAGTTGGGTCCCTACCAACTGTTTACCTTGGGATGCCTCTTGGGGCAAAATCCAAATCAAAAGAGATCTGGAATTCAGTTATAGAAAAGTGTGAGAAGAAGTTGTCAAGATGGAAATCGCAATACCTATCATTGGGAGGCAGGCTAGTTCTAATCAACTCAGTATTGGACTCACTTCCTACTTATATGATGTCTCTGTTTCCAATTCCTGTCGGCATTTTACAGAGAATGGACAAACTACGAAGATTATTCCTTTGGCAAGGCAATAAGGAGAAAAAGGTCTTTCATTTAGTTAAATGGAAGACACTCACACTGGTTAAAAAACAAGGTGGTTTAGGAATAAGGAATTTGAAGACTCAAAGCAAGGCTCTTAGAATGAAATGGTTATGGAAGTACTCTAAAGAACCACAATCTTTATGGGGCAAAGTGATCAAAGCTAAGTATGGTGAGGAAAATAACTGGGTGTCAAAAAAAGTCAGAACTTCATATGGTGTTAGTGTGTGGAAATCCATCAGAGAACTTTGGCCTATAATGAAGAATCATTCTTCCATAAGAGGAACAACGGAAGGAACACATCATTCTGGAATGATAACTGGTTGGGACAAGGAAGCTTAAAGGAAAGATACCCCGATATGTTTGGTTTAGCACAAACCAGCATAGGACAATAGCTGATATGAGGAGTCATCATGGATAGGAACTCGCTCTCAGAAGATAGTTGAACGACTAGGAAATAAGAAGATTAGCTGACCTTTGCAAAGAGCTGGAAGTTTTTAAAGGATTACATGAAGGGTCTGATTCACTTAGGTGGCAGAGGCACAACAGAGGGGTTTATCAGGTGAAGGATGCATATAAGATTTTGAATCATAATAATCAACAGGTAGACGCATGGCCTTGGAAACATATATGGAGAACAAAGATTCCATACAAGGTAGCATGCTTCACTTGCTACTAGCAAAGGAGGCAGTATTAACCCAGGGGAATTTCTCTGTGTTCAAGATGTTTCTATGTGGGGAAAATGCTGAAACTATCAGCCATTTATTTCTACATTGCAAGATTACAGACCAATTATGGAAAATCTTTATTAGTCTTAGGGGTATTTCATGGTCAATGCCATACAGGCTTAAAGATGTTCTTCATAGCTGGAGTTGAAGCAACTAGTAGAGATAGATGGAGGACTGTCCCGGCTTGTATTTGGTGGACAGTTTGGAGGGAAAAGAACGCTAGATGTTTTGAATACAGAAGCAATCCAGTACAGAAGATCAAACTCAATTGTATCCTTCTTCTTTGTTTTTGGTGTAAAACAGATTTACACACAAGATACATTGACAGTCATAGACATACTAGGATCTTGCTAGGTTTCAAATCAGAACATCTGCTTATCCTCTTCATGTAAATTTGGTTTTCACTGCAACCTATGTACTGATGTTATTAATATATAAAATAGTTACCAATTTAAAAAAAAGAAAAAGAAATCTTCGGAGATAGAAAATCTTCTTAGAAAGAACTGTAACATTGTGTTCCCTTTATGAGAAACAAATAAACAAGATGACCCTATGGCAACGGCTGAAGCCTAGATTTTAAAACTGGAGAAGTCAATACTTATATCAGTTGGAGAGAAAGAAACAACTGAATTTTTTAGAGCAACAGGCAGAATGTAATGACCTTGAATTGAAACACAGTTGCATTTTTTTTTTGCTAACCTTTTGGCGCAACAGGGCCAATGTTAATGATACAGAAGCCATACTT
This sequence comes from Nicotiana glauca, assembly GCA_026770625.1. NCBI lineage: Eukaryota > Viridiplantae > Streptophyta > Magnoliopsida > Solanales > Solanaceae > Nicotiana > Nicotiana glauca. The sequence goes on along the minus strand of MU743865.1, from coordinate 142,589 downwards.
GACTTTCTTAACTCATTACATAGCTATCCCTAGCATCTCTTTATGCTGGGTGTTCATATCAATAATATTATCCTATTGTTTGTATATTAGAAAAAAGATTTGCTTTATGAGGAATGTCTGAATTATGATCTAGATTATGGGTTATTTTTGCTTTGCAAATCATTAGTTGATCGTTACTGATTTGTTATTCTAGCTATTTCTTTTGATTGTTTACAACCTTTCTATATATAGAGAGAGAAAAGAAAATTGCTTCTGGTGTTGAAGACAATATTTTATTGTGTTGGCATTGAGATGTATACTATGCCATAAACGAATAACCAGTTCCTGCAAATGAATTACTCGGATTGATTGAACGAATGTCTGCAGCAGAAAAAGGATTCTCTCTGCGCAGAAGTCACTTATGTGCTTAAAAGAATGTTTTCTTGTCTTTGTTTTACTATATTAAGTATTTAGTAAATAAGTTTTGGATCTGTGCATTGTTTATTTTTTTTTTATTTTGTGGGATTGTGGATTCTTGAAGCATTTATGTGAAACAAGGAGGTGATTCGTGTTAAATATCCTGTAATTGCTTTCCACTTTTCAGAGTAACGTTCTGCTTATGTTTTTGTTTCTCTATTTGGTCCGATTTTGTTCTATCTTAGGGATTTTACTTTCTAGGGTGATTCGTGTCAAATGAAAGTCGAGTTAATTTCCTTTTTGAACACTGTAATTTGACCTTAAACAATTTTTCGTCCTCTGAAGAATTTTCAACTTAAAAATAAACGATACATTTCAGAAATTGATCCAAGTAGCTATTTGCAAGCACTGGTTAATGCTATTATATCAATTTTGTCACTGGGAAAGCAAAGTAAAATAAAGAGTCCAACTATGAGAAAAAACTCAACCAAACATACAAAATTTTGTTCCTATATTACATTTAAAAAAACAGTATAAAAAAGGCTAAACATAACCTTACAAATTAGAAAATAAAGAAAAAAAATAAAAGAGAGTCTAAGCGGGGCAGGGCGGGTTTGGGCAGGGCAGGGAAAATTTTGAAAAAAGGGCTAACTAGGGCAGGGAAGGGTGGGTCAAAATATTAGCAGGTCAAGGCTTGCCCCGGCCCGCACTAACCTGCCATGCCCCATTTACACCCCTAATTTTATTAATAAAAGAAATGGTACCAACAAAAACCAGATAGCCTTAAAAAGGAAAGACCGACAGACTACACTAAACATTAAGCTAAGCAAAGTAGCAGCCATTGAACTTGATCTGAAAGACCCTTTGCTGCCTATTTCAATAGATTCCATCTTGACGCTCCATGAATTTGAGGTTTGTTGCTTATATTTATTGGTTTCTTCCTTTTGTGCTTCGGGATTTGTGTCGATCTAGATTGATTTTGTTCTGCTCTAAATTGAGTATTTTTTGTTGATGAGCCTCCATTGGTTCCGATCTTGTGCTGATTGTGGGATTTCTGAGTTTTTCCGTATCTCTTTGTTGTATGTGTGTGTGTTTTTCTAATGTATCCAATTGCTTCTTGCTTCCCTAGCTATCTGCTTCTCCAATCTGTTCCTGCTTGTGAATTGGGAATTCTTTGTTGTATTAGTCATTGCATACCAGCGCTTTGTGATAATTTTGATTGCATGTCTTTGTGTATGTTTCGGATCTGCTCGTTTCTCCATTTTTACCAACATGTATAGTTTAATACTTTGTTCGAACGCCTGAGATTTCTCAGATGAATAACCCATGACTTTAGAACCTGCACCTAAAACAGCTATGTTAGTGAAACACTTGATCTCCATTCTCTTCTTCCTAAGAATTTGAGAATTTTGATCGCTGCTTGCTCCTCCTTCCTGTCTCTGCCTCTTTCTTCCTTTTATCTCCCAATCACTCCATCATCTTCTGCAGTTCTCACCCTTAGGTAGGTATATTACCCTTATCACTGTTTATAAGCTTCCTTCCCCATGATTTCATTTCTAGGAAATTAGTAGCAGTGTAATCTCCTTTGTCCAGAGCTAAATTTGCCAGAAAATCTGCAAGTTTATTCTGTTGCCTGAATATATGGTTAACTATCACATTTCTTTCACCCATGATCCTCCAAATTTCCTCCATTATATTGATGATTTGCCAAGGACTCTGCCACCTCTTTTCCATTACATTTTTCAGCACCATAGAATCAGTTTCTAAATATCATTTGGTGGATATGCATCCTTCCATGTACTTTAGTGCCTATATAATAGCCTCCGCTTCAGCCTGTGTATTAGTGTAATTGCCATCCCTCATCTCCTTTGATTGAGCATGTACTTGATCTCCATTATTATTTCTGATATAAAAACTCCAAGAACTTCTACCTGGGTTTCCTCTTGATGCCCCATCAGTGTTGCATTTTACCCATCTTGTATCTGGTGGCCTCCAACATACTTGATAGATCTTTAACTTACGGGAATAAGATTGCAATGACTTCAATAACTCTAACCAGTTATATGGGAAGTTACTCCTCCTTGTCGTCATGAATAAAATCACAGCATGCATGATCTTATATATACTTCAGTTTGTAAATAGTCTAGGTGTCTTGAAAGTGGGTAGCTTGATAAAAACTGATTGAATAGGTTGACAGTGTTATCAAAGGCGAAAAGCGCGAAAAGCTCTATCCGTTGGGGTTTTAAGCGCAAAAAGCAAATAAAGCGTGGGCTTTAATGAAAAAAGGCGCAATTGGAAAAATAGTAAAAATATGCCCGTAGTCCAAAACTAATCTTTATAAGCATGAATAACAAATGTATGGACAAAGAAATTGAAAAAAAATCACTATAAAGTGAAATATCAATTGTTTAAGATCGCCTTTTCAGGATTACACTCATTGGCAAGTAAAAGTATGCAATAGAGCTTTGATGCAACACTAAAGCGCCCAGAAAGCGCGGCGAAGCACTCAACATGTTTTGAGCATCGCTTCAGGGCTTAAGGCGCGCTTTAAGCGCGCCTTTGTTGAGTGGTAATGTTCAACTGATTGTTGCATTGAAACAGTCTGTGTGTGATGCATTGCTTATCCTAATACTTAACTGGACATACAACAATGGGAACAAGTGCGCCTCATTCCTAGCTAAATAATCATTGTTCTTAATCTAAATAATAAAAATTGATTATACGTTTGCTTCTACTTCTATAAGGTGTTTACTCTTCTATATGTTTATATTTGTCCATTCTTCATTTCAAGACTGATTCCAACAAGAAAGCTGCACATGCTTAGTTATGCAACAGATACAAAATCATAGTTTCATTACATTTTGGTACTGAACATGCATTTTTCAATTGCAGGGTTCATGATTCTGTTAGTTTTGGTATTGAAGTGATGATGAAATAGATTAAAGATCCGAACTTGGTTAGTAATATTTGCTACCTGCGCCTGTGCATAAGTCTCTTGAAGGCTAATTGCCAAAATTTTGGTCGGGTGACAACTTTATTCCTGTGAAGTTTCAATCTCCGGCTTAGGCGTATACATGGAGGTCAGAGTTGATGAGATTGAAACTGTAGTTGGAGTGGAGGACCAAGATGATCTTCCAAAAAAATCATTTAAAGTCTCTCAGGAGATGGAGAAGTTTCTATGTGACAGATTGCTGGACCAAGAGCAACCAATTTCAGAGCGTTTTAGAGCTCTTTTCTCTCTGAGGAACCTTCGGGGCTCAGGTCCACGAAATGCCCTTATTAATGCAACAAGGGACCCCTCAAATCTCTTGGCACATGAGGCTGCATTCGCATTGGGTCAAATGCAAGATGCTGATGCTATTCCAGCTTTAGAAAGAGTTCTATTTGATTTCTCCTTGCATCCAATTGTTAGGCACGAAGCTGCAGAGGCACTTGGTGCAATTGGTTTGGAAAGTAATATTTCTCTTCTAGAAAGAAGTTTGGCTTCAGATCCAGCTCAAGAGGTCCGAGAGACATGTGAACTGGCTCTCAGTCGAATCAAAGAGCTGAAGAATGTAGGAGTTGATGACGGTTCTTCAACAGTGGTGTCGTCACCCTTTCTGTCAGTAGACCCAGCTGCTCCTGCTGCTTATTCCTCTGTTGAGGACCTAAGGGAAGTTCTTTTGAGTGAAGAAAAGGGCATGTATGAACGCTATGCTGCTCTCTTTGCACTACGAAACATTGGAGGAGAGGAAGCTATCTCTGCAATTATTGAATCTTTAGGTTCAACGAGTGCTCTATTAAAGCATGAGGTTGCTTATGTATTGGGTCAATTGCAGAACAAAAAGGCTTCAGATGCCCTGTCCAGGACACTTAAAGATGTCAATGAGCATCCGATGGTTAGACATGAAGCAGCCGAAGCTCTTGGGTCTATAGCAGATGCCGAATGTCTTGCACTTCTTGAGGATTTTGCTAAGGATCCTGAGCCTATTGTTTCACAAAGTTGTGAAGTTGCTCTTAGCATGCTTGAGTTCGAGAAATCAGGTAAATCCTTTGAGTTTCTCTTCATGCAGATGCCTCATGTCGAACAGGCCTCGTAGGAAGAGTATCTGGCTATGCTTGTCACATCTGCTGATCTCAGAAGATAATTCAGTTCCCTATGCAATTAACATTGATCCAATTGTAACTGGTTTCATTATTTATAATGTTTGGTTGGATTGTATAATTGAGTTTAATCATAAGGTCATTTTTTTTAACTACTAAAGTCATTTGTGACTACTAAAATAAACATTTTATCACTATACATGAACAACTTTATGGACTCCATCCATTAACAATGAATTAAGTAATATGGAGTGAGATCCATTAATCTACTGATTTGTTTTTTTATTTTCTGCTTAAAGTTACGCTCGTCTTCTTCCTCTTTTCTTTTCTACCCGTGGTTTGAATTTAGTTTGTGGGGGTTGTTTTGGAAGCCTATTGGCCTTACTACTATCTATTATTGGAATTCGAAAAAAGAAATAAACGGAAGTCTCATTCTCATATTTCCCTTCTCATAACATGGCAAGATATTTGGAAATATGTAAGTTCTTTCTTTCCTCATTCTGACAAAGGCAACAATGATCGGTGATTGTTTTAACTAAGAATTCAATAAATGCACATAAGGTTTATGTCAGCCCAAAAGATAGGGTGATCAGGAGAAAAAGTGACATTGTGCAAAGCATGCTGTTCAAACCAATACTCAGAACAGAGTGATCTGCCGAATGTCACTACAGTGGATTCCTGTTTACATCTTTGTACAACAAGTAGCGCGAACGTGCCTTGCCCAGTGCAGCATACCTGAAAGGGAGAGCAAAGTAATCACTACGACATGCTTTCACATACTTGCAGTAGAAAGATCCTGCATCTCTCACTTACCACTGAGGCACAAATGGTGCCATCCAAATAGCATCACCGGCTTGAATCGGGTACCTATCCAAAAGAAAATGATAGAATGTTATACCATGACTTTAAGGCTTCTGAAGTGTCAATGGTTGACAGCAATAAATCTATCCAAGAGTAAGTTAAAGTTCTATTCCTTTACTATCAATATCTAAAAAGAAGTTCAGAGATATGTCATCAGAAATGGCTTTACACAAAAGATCGGGGACTTAACAACCCTGATGAATGCTTGAATGGATAAATTACAATAGACAAAGAAGGTGCTAATTTTTGAGGCTAATATCTCATGGCAAGCAAATTTTCCATCATTTACAGATCTTAGATTTTATATTCAGACTACGAAATGTTGATTGGTTAAGGATAGCAGTCAAAGGTAATGAAAATTATAGTGATGTTATTGTGATTAGGCATCTGTTATGTTCTATGGACACACACTTTTCTAATCATTTCCCAGCTTTAAAATCATGAGCCTCTTCGTAAAAGAATTTATAGAGTTTAATAATCCAGGAGATTTTATCAAATCCAGGCTCAATATATAGAGTTTGATCCTTACCAGCTATCACTCAGTCGATAAATACCTTGCCCCTCCAAAAGCAGCAAACCATGCTGGTTATAATGAACTTCCTGCAATTCAGCCAGAAATACGTTTTATATACAACTTGAAGTAATTGCAGGTGAGAAACAATCGGTTCTCAACGATATTATGGAAGATCAAGCAAGATGCCAGTTAATCATCTAGTGTAATGATTAATGCTACAGAATACCGTCAAATATTGTATAGGCAATGTAAAATAACTTTTATGTCTTCTTCTTTTATACAAGTCAAGCCCTTGCTGATACAATGTGACAGAAATAGGAGAACCAAGGAAAGGGAAGCAAGCAATACTAGTGGAAAAGCATACCTTGACATTGAGGAATTCTCCTGGTTGGAAATCCATGATCTTCCGCAGGCAGAAACACGTGGCAGAAAATAAAAGGAAACAAAGAATTTAGGAAAAGACTACCGACGAAGATCCAAGCAAGACTATTGTATACCTTTAGTTCTCTGTGTATTAATTTGCCTGTGGGTAAAAAATTACTATGGATACACTTTCAGCCAGCTTCAAGGAACCTTGTTTACATCTAAGCAAAATTTCATTCATTTGCAGAAGTTTTATATTACTCAACTCTAGCCAAGCTCATATGTCAGAGTTAAAATTTATCTGGAGTATAATAAATTAGCTACACGTAATGTGAAACTATAGCTACAGATAAGCTGTAGAACTCACGTGTATATTGAAATCATAAGCTAAAGATGTTGGCAGAAGCTTCCTTAGCTCAAAAATCTGGCAACATAAAAAGAAATGGAAATAAAAAGGATGTTATTGTATTCTACGATTAAAACCAAAACTCTATAACAATAAGGAAAAAGAAACCTCCTTTCTCTCTCCAAGGGACTTGAATTTTATGATTTCGAATAGAGAGGAGAAAGAAATAGAATAATATAGTTCAAATAAGGGAATCAAATTGTATTTAAAAATAGTAGAGATGGGAAAAGAATACCTCACCAGGAGTTTCAAGAAGGGGCTGCTTTTCTGTTGAACCAACAATTTGCTCAGTAACATGATTTTCCAAGCGAGAATACCTAAAGCAGAAGACTTTGAGCATTTAGAACTAAAATATACAAGAAACCTGGCAATCAAAGTTAGATGTTGAAAAAATAATGCATGTTGTTACGATGCCACAAGTCAATCCGAGTGTACAGAATGATACCAACATGAGGTAGCATGAAATAAAGACTGACCTCCTTTCAAATACAATAAGAGTAGCAGCTGCATCAGTTTCCACTGCATGATCAAAATTGGTTGGCAGATAAGCATACGAATCAACCTGCATTTGAAGTTAGAAGGCATTATAAGTCTACAGTTTTCATTCAAGCTGTCTCAGGGGGGAAGAGGCAGGTGGATCTCCTTATTGATTGAAAGATGTCAAGGTGAGATAGAATAATAAAGTTTTGAAATCTGAATACCAAACTAAAATCTTAAGTGACGATTAGAGTATACCAAGACGGCAAGACCTGTATATAACTCTTGGGAATATCCTTAGATGCCTGAATTGGGACACCATAGAACTCAACATCCTCCCACACGTATAATCTGATTCTAGCGTTGATAAGTTGGACTTGTGATCTAATGGGGACTTACGAGTTTTAAAATGGGATTGTTAAAGATTGACTCCAATACAACGTGAAATCTAGGAGTACGAGAAACAAGGAGATGACAGCTTAAGCGTCTAGTATATAAGGAACTCATAATTATAAGATAGGCCCCTTATTGTTCGAATCACCATTCCTCATCCAATAACCAAAATTCTAAAATATAGATGACATCATTGAAGAGATACTGGATAAAAGGACCCCTTAAAATCTGAGAGATGAATCATGATAAAAAGAATAGACCAAAATTCTCAAATTCGGTTGACATATTTGAAGAAGTATCAGATAGCTAAAGAAAGGGCCTCAAAATCTCTTGGAGGTTGGAAATTGCTGAAAAGATGATGAAACTTTTCTTTATTTATTTTAGTCTACAACAGCCCTCATATCGATTTCTGAGTCTTTTTTTCTTAGACAAGTACGTAAAAATGTTTTGTTGATAGGCGGTGCTAAAACATGAACTCAGGATTTACCTACTTTGAACTAAAGAATCTATGCTCTGACCCATATTAAGCAATGGGTGGAGTAGTGTAAGACCACTTTTGGATGACTTTATATACACAACACATTGTATAACTGAAACAAATTCCACTATATAGCCTTAACCTAAAGCATAGCACTCACATTTGAATGGACTCTCAACAACTATGAGTTAAAGCATCATAGGGGCAGCAAATTGATATCTACTGCCACGAATAGGAAAAATGAAGTAGAATTGTTTCCTTTTACGCAAAATTGATGGTTTCCTGGCATTATACCAGCTGTGTAGCAGCAGCTTCTCAAACTTCATTACAGTAATAAGAGAAATGGCAGGCTATAAAAGTACAGTTGGCGTACTGTTAGTTTGTGGACATTCCCGGACATGTTGGTGAGAACCACACTTCCCTGGACCACAAATATGAACCTGATTTTGCAAGAGTTAGAGAAACTATACAAAGGAAGTACTAGAACTTTTTGTTTCGTTGTGAAATAGTAATTAGAAAAATATTGCACAAGAGGCTCTAATTGAAAAAAGCGTGTGCCAAGTTTAAAGTATACTCAGCGTGAAGAAGTTTTGAAAAAAGAAACGATCACTAAAAATCTGCCCACCTTTCAACACCACTAGGAGGGAGCCCTGCTTTTGAATTTTCTGCAAGATGGAAAAATTGCAAATAGTTACAACCAAACATTCATCGAGCGCTTACTGAATGCATCATGCAACTTTTTCTGGCGAACATCATTTGGTTTTGGAGCAGAGGATAGAGACTACTGTATGTAGCATCATGTGCCTATAGAGTCTTCACTCTTGTTAGTTTAAATAGGATATAATAGACTTTAGAAGCCTTTGTTTTGGTCTTCATAGCATTTTCTCTACATACTTTTTTTTTCCTTTTCTTGAGCCGAGGGTATATTGGAAACAAACTCTCTACCCCATCGGAGTAGAGATAAGGTCTGCATACACACTATCCTCCCCAGACCCCACTTGTGGGACTATACTGGGTTGTTGTTGTTGTTGTACTTTTTTTTCCTTTTGTTGACATTTATCTTAAATTAGGAGAATACAAATAGGGATGCACCCACCACCCTCACTGACATTTTGAACTTAATCTGAAACCAAACCACCGGATAACATATAAACATGAAAGCTTAAATGGCAGATTAACACGAAAAGATCCTTAATTATTCTGCAAAAATATGGCAGCAACATTGAAACACTCAAGAAGATACCTTGCATCTTTGCCAAGTACATGACGAAATGCGAGCCGATTGCTGGTGTGATTAGATAGGCACCTAAAGTATTCGGCCTGCCAAATTGTTTTAGATGAGCAATCAACCAAGATTTATGAATCTATCAACCAGACAATGCAAATGGTTGGTTGAGCATACCAATCAGGCAAAGGGCTGAATACATGGCTTTCAGGAGTAATGAAAGCATGGTCCTTCTTATACACACTACGAGTAAATCCCGGCAAGTCTGCAAGCAAACAAAGAATAAATAAATTAATAACCAAATAAATAGCCCAAAATTTAGTTTCATCTGCATCATCATTGTCTCAACAAAATTTGCAAAAGCGTCATTATAAAACAAATGCTAAAAGATATCCTAAGAAAAAGACATCTAATTGTTTGCGGGGTTGCTAAGAGAATAGAGCACGGAAAAATTTATCCTACACCTACTATTTACACCAACCCAATGAATATAGGATACATGTATTCACATACACTCTTATCTTTCTTTTGAGAAATAAATACATACACTCTTGTCACTAAACCATAGTTAATCTATACACATTCACACTTTAATTTATGACTTAACCGTGGTAAATTAGTATGGTTTGGTGTAAACACCGGTCATGAATAAATCTTAACCACGGCATGTCTATAATCAAACAAGTAACAATAGCATTCAGCAGCTTTTTCATTGCACGCCATTAGCCAATAACTTTAAGTTATACACTGACAATATAAAAGCCTTTCACATTAGTCTAATTTAATCTACATGTAATTAGACATGAACTTGATAAATTCACACCAATCAAAAACTGAACTTGATGAATTCTCGTTTTTCTCTTCTTTCCAATAGTAATATATATGGAGCCAAACAATGTACTGACCTTGGAGATGAGAAGGGGAGAGTGTGGGGTTAGTAACTTTCCAGTAAAGCGGCTGAGAGCTGGAATCAGAATCAAGAATAGATGGTGCAGAGCAAAACCCATCTTGGGTTAAGGCAGTTTTCACAAAACCTGAAAGAACTTTAATGTATAAGAAACATAAGCAACACAACACAAATGATTACTGATTTTTTTTTAATTAAAAAAATAAGAGTGAAAAGGGGATTACTCGGAGCTGTTAACAGAAGAAGGAAGAAAGAAAGAGAGGAAAATGGTGAAAAAGACTGCATTTTGAGATTGCCCAATGTGTACACTTTACAGTCCAGATACTGAGGGATTCTTATTGATTGTTTTGGTTTTTTGCTTTGTTGTAGCTTCAGTGCTGATTATGTCTATGGGATTTCACGCATTTGGTTGGTGGCTAATGGGAAATGAGTAAGCTGCCTAATAGCCTGTTTGGCCAAGTCGAAAAATGATGAGAAGTGCTTTTGAAAAAAATATTTTTGGAGAGAAGCAGTTTGTGTTTGGCTAATCAGTCTGAAAAGTACTTTTGAGAAATAATTTGTGTTTGGCCAAGCTTTTTAGAAAGTGCTTTTAAGTGTCAAATTACGAATAAGAACATGAATAGATTTACTTAATAATTAATATTATAAGTAAATAAATAATCT
>MU743865.1:91854-129886 GCA_026770625.1 Nicotiana glauca | reverse complement strand
GTTATTTTGGTATATACTATATTTTGTTAGGGGTATTTTAGGTAAGAAGAAAAGTCAAAACTGCTTCTGCTTCTGCTTTCGGAAAGAAGCTACTTTTTTCTGCTTTTCTGAAACTGCTTCTGCTTCTTCCCAAAAGCACTTTTTTTTTCAAATAAGCTTGGCCAAACACCTCAAGTTAGGGAAAAAAAGTGCTTTTGGGGAAAAAAACACTTCTGGCCTCCCAAGAAGCTTGGCCAAACAGGATATAAGTGTCAATTGCCATATAAAAAGCCTCAACCTTTTGGGAAATATTCTGAATCTTACGGCTACATGTGATACCTATACTTTCCTTTCTTTTTTCTTTTGGCCGGAATACAACAATAAATTCTTAAAAATCATTATATTTTTTTAGACACTCGAACTAAACAATATTTCAATTGAACACATAAACACATAATAAAATATTCCTATTAGATACTCGTGATGAAATTATGAGAAAATGGCCCTTGAATTTCTTTTTTCGACGAATCAGGACTATTGTTTAACGAAGTGAGAGTTCGCGTTTAGTTTATTGAGTTCTTTTTTAACTGGCCTGTTATGTTTTTGTTTGTTATGTAAAAACTTTTTCTTGATGTGTATAATTAAAGGATGTGATATATTTAAGTGGTTAATTTATCCACGTAATGGGACTTGAGAATACACGCAGAATATTTTCTAGTGTTTGACATGGAAGTGTCTAATAGAAATAGTTTATCAAGTGTGTAGGGGCTCGGTTGTAGCATACCTTAGTTCAAAATGTTTAAATCAAATATACTTATAAGTTTAAGGGGTTGTTGAAGTATTTTGCCTCTTTTTTTCTTTTCAAATTGATTCTTATAAAATTGAAAAAGTTCAGATATATTCACGAGCAATTGTAAATATTCAATATACCACTACATTAGTTGGACAATTTTTTTATTAGCGAGGGGTGCATATTTGGGACGAAAAATAAGGATAGGGTTCTAATAAACCAAACATGCTAGCTTAGATTTGCAGAGCTCCCATGGAATCTTCTGGAAGGTTCTGAGAGAAGAGGGAGAAGGAGTATAGAGAGCAGATGAGCGGGAAAGTGTTTGTGTGAAAAATGAACCTTGATTTTATTTCTACAATTGTACAAGTATATATACATGTTGACCAATTAACTAAACTAATTACTTACTACTAACTGAGCTACTAACTAAGTATACACAATAAAGAATGTACAAGTACAAACAATAACTAAAATAACCAATAACTATACTCAATACCCCCCCCCCCCAAGTTGGAGGTGAGGTCTTCACAGCCAACTTGCCTAGTAAAACTGAATGTTTGACTCCTATGAGGGCCTTGGTGAGGATATCAGCCAGCTGATTATGAGTGCTCATATGGTGAAGAGAGATGAGACTTCTTGTAGCTTGTTCCTCACGAAATGACAATCGACTTCAATATGTTTGGTTCTTTCATGAAATACTGGATTGCAGGCTCTATATAGCAGATTGACTGTCACAAAACACTTGAACTGGTCCTAATTGGGAAAGAGTAAGCTCTGCAAACAGCTTGCTCAACCACACCAACTCCCCAACTACCTTCCTAAGGGATCTGTACTCTGCTTCAGCTGAGGACAGTGAAACAGTCTCCTGTTTCTTAGACTTCCAGCTAATAGGGTTGTCTCCTACTAGAACAATGTACCCAGTGACTGATCTCCTAGAATCTGGTCAAGCAGCCCAGTTTAAATCACAATAAGCCTTGATTGAGCAATCAGGACTGTTGGAGAAGAATACACCTAGGCTAGGGTCATTTTTTATATACCTAAGTGTTGGACTTTAAAGGCATTGGGTTTCAAAGACTTTAAGCATTGGGCTTTAAAGTCTAAGAGTGTGAATTGGAAATGGTGGGAAATAAAATGGAAGGAAATGAAAATTTGAATTAAGTGAACTTTTGACTTGCACTTTGTCCCTCATTGGAGATGGGCAACTATATTTGTGTGCTTATATATAGAATCACTTCGTAAAGCTCTTAAAAGGAGTTGAAGAGGATGAACCCTCGCGTCATCGTCATCGCTCGCTCTGCTTCGGCTTTGGCTTTGGCTTTGGATTTGGATATTTGTCAAATGATTGATCGATAAGATTATTTTTTGGAAGAAATTTATTTAATTAATTATTTAATAATTAATTAAATGTCATATCACCGCTGAAGATTCAAAAGGATAGTCTGGTCGCGGTCCTGGCGTAACTGCGGTAGAACTGCATCAGAACCCTGCTGCAGATTCAGAGGGCCACTCTGGCTGCGGTCCTGGCGTAACAGCGATAGGTCGCGTAAACTTCTGAAAAGGCACCTTTTCCAAAACAAACATCACACCTTTTTTAATAATTGACTATAAATTCTGAGGCATGGCTTTATTTTTTAGACACCAAAAAAAATTACAGAACCTTCTTCTTTCTGAAAATATTGCATTCCAATTCGCAGTCTCTCTCTCTCGAATTCGTAAGTGTGATTTGTTCAGTTCTTTAAGTCCGTTGGTATCCTGCAGTTTGTATTACCACTGTTGCAGGAAGGTTTATTCCGTTTTATCCTGGAGGATTTAATCTATTACCTTGGCAACGTGTACGGAGGTTAAAATTCCTTAAGGACGCACAAGCAAATTGTGGACTCGAAATGTTTCTTAATCTTTACTGTTTTTCCAGTTTCTTTTATTCTTCTAACTGTTTTATGATTTTGTGTTTTAACACAGTAGCACTCGCAAGCTTAAGGAATTTTAATACTAACGTTTCTGTGTTGAAATATATATTATAAACTGTTATCTATATTTTGTATACTGGTCTGGAGACTAAAGTTTTCGTGCTTTCTACTTCAATAATTATTCTGTCCGGTTTAAAGTATATCAAAACTTTACCGAAATAATAAACGTATGGGTTTGAAGTATATAAAAACTTCACCATTGTTACGTGTTGTATGTTTGGTTTGGTATTCTGTTTAAATATATCAAAACTTCAATGATTTAACAAATTTTTGTTTTGTTTCCAACTCTATAGAAAAAATGACGAATGAAAACCAAACTAATGGAAATGTTGTGGGAACGGGTGCTACTATTACGAGTGTTGCTGCCTCATCAAGCCATTCAACTCCTACTCATGCTATGGCACCAGCAGAAAAATCCGAAAAGTTTTTCGGTATCGACTTCAAATGTTGGCAAATGAAGATGATCTTCTATCTTACTACGTTGAGTTTGCAGCGATTCATCAAGGAGGATCCTCGGCACATTGTCCCTCATTGGTGATGGACAACTACATTTGTGTGCTTATATATAGAATCACTTAGTAAAGCTCTTAAAAAGAGTTGAAGAGAATGAACCCTCGCGTCGTCGTCGTCGTCGTCGCTCGCTCGGCTTCGGCTTTGGCTTTGGCTTTGGCTTTGGATTTGGATATTTGTCAAATGATCGATCGATAAGATTATTTTTTGGACAAAATTTCTTTAATTAATTAAATGTCAGATCACTACTGAAGATTCAGAAGGATAGTCTGGCCGCGGTCCTGGCGTAACTACGGTAGAACTACACCAAAACCCTGCTGCAGATTCAGAGGGCCACTCTGGCTGCGGTCCTGGCGTAACTGCGGTAGGCCGCGTAAACTTCTGAAAAGGCACCTTTTCCAAAACAAACATCACACCTCTTTCAATAATTGCCTATAAATTCTTAGGCATGGCTTCTTTTTTAAACACCAAAAAAACATTACAGAACTTTCTTCTTTCTGAAAATACTGCATTTCAATTCGCAGTCTCTCTCTCTCTCGAATTCGTAAGTGTGATTTTGCTCCGTTCTTTAAGTTCGTTGGTATCCTACAGTTTGTATTACCACTGTTGCAGGAAGGTTTATTCCGTTTTATCCTGGGAGGATTTAATCCATTACCTTGGCAATGTGTACGGGGGTTAAAATTCCTTAAGGACGCATAAGCAAATTGTGGACTCGGAATGTTTCCTAATCTTTACTGTTTTTTCAGTTTCTTTTATTCTTCTAACAGTTTTCTGATTTTGTGTTTTAACACAGTAGCGCTCACAAGCTTAAGGAAGTTTAATACTAACGTTTCTGTGTTGAAATATATATTATAAACTGTTATCTATATTTTGTATACTGGTTTGGAGACTAAAGCTTTCGTGCTATCTACTCCAATAATTATTCTATCCGGTTTAAAGTATATCAAAACTTTACCAGAATAATAAACGTATGGGTTTGAAGTATATAAAAACTTCACCATTGTTATGTGTTGTATGTTTGGTTTGGTATTCTGTTTAAAGATATCAAAACTTCAATGATTTAACAAATTTCTGTTTTGTTTCCAACTCTACAGAAAAAATGACGAATGAAAACCAAACTAATGGAAATATTGCTGGAACGGGTGCTGCTGTTACGAGTGTTACTGCCTCATCAAGCCATTCAACTCCTTCTCATGCTATGGCACCAGCAGAAAAACCCGAAAAGTTTTTCGGTATCGACTTCAAATGTTGGCAAATGAAGATGCTCTTCTATCTTAGTACGTTGAGTTTGCAGCGATTCATCAAGGAGGATCCTCCGGTGCTGGCTGAAAATCTCCAGTTGACGAATGATTTGTTGTAACTGAAGCATGAAAACATTCTGATTTCTTGTGCAAAAACTACATTTTGAGTTGTTTGGAAGATAGCTTGTACAATGTCTATAGTATCATAGAAACATCAAAAGCATTATGGAATGCATTTGAGAAAAAGTACAACACTGAGGATGCCGGACTTAAGAAGGTCGTGGCTGCAAGGTTTTGGATTTTAAGATAATTGATACTAGGTCGGTGATAACTCAAGTCCAAGAATGACAAGTTATTATGCATGACCTCCTTGCTGAAGATGTGACTCGAATCAATAATTTTATTAATAACATTTATCTTATTATTAATTATGAATTTATTGCTAAAGGTATGGTCATAAATGAGGTCTTTCAAGTCACCGCTTTCATTGAGAAATTACCTCCGTTGTGGAAAGACTTTAAGAACTATCTAAAACACAATCGGAAGGAAATGATACTTGAAGACTTGATTGTGCGTTTGAGGATAGAAGAAGATAACAAAAATGCTGAAAAGAAGTCACGTAGAAACTCGACAATAATAAGGGCTAACATTGTTGAGGAGGCTCCACAAAACAAGAAAAGAAATAAGGCTTCTGGACCAAAGAATTACCCAAGCAAGAAAAAGTTCAAGGGTAATTGCCACAACTGTGGAAAATCTGGGCATAAGGTCGTGGATTGTCGTGCACCAAAGAATGATAAGAAGAAGAAGAATCAAGCTAGCATGGTTGAAAATGCTGAAAAAATGGAGGACCTGTGTGTCATGTTGTCTGAATGCAACTTGGTAGGAAATCCTAAAGAATGGTGGATAGATTATGGAGCCACCCGCCATGTTTGTGATAGCAAAGAGTTATTTTCTTCTTATGCCCCCGCAGGACCCGACGAGACAATTTTCATGGGAAATTCATATACAGCGAAAATTGAAGGAGTTGGCAAGATTGCGCTAAAGATGACGTCGGAAAAAATAGTGACTCTAAACCAAGTTCTCCATGTTCCAGAAATTCGCAAGAATCTTGTGTCTACATCACTTATTGTCAAGAATGGATTCAAATGTATTTTTGTTTCTAACAATGTTGTACTACGTAAGAATGATATGTATGTAGGAAAAGGTTACCTAAATGAGGGCCTTTTAAGCTAAATGTAATAACAGTTCCTATCAATAAAGTTAATGTTTCTTCTTACTTACTTGAGTCAAACACTTTATGGCATTCACGCTTAAGTCGCGTCAACTTCGAAACATTGCGAAAAATGATAAATTTAGAAGTATTGCCAAAATTTGATTGCATTAATTCCAAATGTCAAATATTTGCGTGGAATCAAAGTATGCTAAGCATCCTTATAAGTCTGTTGAAAGGAATTCAAGTCCTTTAGACTTAATTCACACAGATATTTGCGACATGAAGTCAACACCATCTCGCGATGGGAACAAAGTATTTTATTACTTTTATTGACGATAGCACGAGATATTGCTATGTTTATTTACTTAATAGTAAAAATGAGGCAATTGATGCTTTCAAGCAATACAAGAGTGAAGTTGAAACACAACTAAACAAAAAGATCAAAGTGATAAGAAGTGATAGGGGTGGAGAATATGAATCTCCTTTTGAAGAAATATGTTTGGAAAATGGCATTATTCACCAAACAACTGCCCCTTACTCCCTATAATCGAATGGAATTGCGAAGAGAAAGAATCGAACGTTGAAATAGATGATGAATGAGTTGTTGATAAGTTCTGGTTTACCACAAAACTTAGGGGAGGGGGAAGCTATACTTACAGCTAACTGAATAATCAACTGTGTACCTCATAGTAAAACACAGTCCATTCCCTATGAAAAATGGAAAGGAATGAAGCCCAACTTGAAATACTTCAAAGTGTGGGGGTGTTTAGCTAAGGTACAAGTTCTTAAACCTAAAAGGGTTAAGATAGGTCCAAAAACGGTTGGTTGTGTATTTCTTGGATATGTAATCAATAGCAAGGCATATCGTTTTCTGGTTCATAAGTCAGAAAATCCTGAGATTTACGTTAATACGATAATAGAATCAGATAATGCTAAATTCTTTGAACTATTTATCCATATAAAAAGGAAAGTTAAGTGACCTACCAAAAGTCAAAATGATCTCGGGAGGAAATAACAGATGGTATGCCTAATGAGGAAAATCCGAGAAGAAGTAAACGTCAATGGATATCTACTTCATTCGGTCCAAATTTTATAACTTTCCCACTAGAAAATAAGCCTCGTACCTTCAAGGAAGCAATGTCTTCCTCTGAAGCACAATATTGGAAAGAAGCAGTCAATAGTGAAATAGAATCCATATTGAGCAACCATACCTCGGAATTATTTGATCTTCCTCCAGGTAACACAATATTAGGTTCTAAATAGATTTTCAAGAAGAAAATGAAAGACGATGGTACTATTGACAAATACAAGGCACGACTTGTTGTCAAAGGATTTAGATAGCAAGAAGGTCTAGACTATTTTGACACATACTCGCCGGTACTAAGAATTACACCCATTCGGATGCTAATAGCGTTAGCTGCCTTGTATGGTCTTCAAATCCAACAAATGGATGTAAAAACAACCTTCTTAAATAGTGATCTAGAGGAAGAAATTTACATGGACCAACCTGAAGGGTTTGCGGTTCTGGAAAAAGAAAAGAAGGTGTGTCGACTTGTTAAGTCCCTTTATGGACTAAAACAAGCACCCAAGCAATGGCATGCGAATTTTGACCAAACAATGTTGCCAACTGGCTTTAAGATTAATGAGTGTGATAAATGTGTTTACATTAAGAACGTTCCAAATCATATAGTCATTGTTTGCTTATATGTTGATGATATGCTAGTAATGAGCAAAGACATTGCTGACATTCAAGCTACTAAGCGTATGCTTGCTAGTAAGTTTTATATGAAAGACTTAGGAGTTGCCAATGTAATTCTAGGAATTAAAATCCAGAGGACCCCTCGGGGTCTAGCTTTGTCTCAATCACATTAAGTGAAAATGGTACATGAAAAATTTAAACATTTGGAATTTAGAAGTGCAAGAACTCCAATTGACTTAAATCATCATCTTATAAAGAATAAAGGTAAAAGTACGTCTCAATTGGAGTATGCTCGTGTGTTGGGAAGCTTAATGCACATCATGAACTGTACACAACCGGATATAGCTTGTGCAATAAGTAAACTTAGTCGATTCACAAGTAATCCCAACAAACATCACTGGGTGGCAATGAAACGAGTTCTGAGATATTTGGAATATGCCCAAGACTACGCTTTACACTACAATAAATATCCTGCGGTTATCGAAGGATATAGTGATGCAAATTGGATAACCGGCTCAACAGAAACGAAGTCCACGAGTGGATATGTTTTTACTGTTGGTGGAGGAGCAGTGTCTTGGAAGTCTTCCAAACAAACGTGTATCGCTCGCTCTATAATGGAATCCAAGTTTATAGCTTTGGATAAAGCCGGTGAAGAAGCTGAATGGCTTCAAAATTTCTTAGAAGACATTCTGTTCTGGCCAAAACCTTTGGCTCCTATTTGCATACATTGCGATAGTGAGGATGCAATAGGACGGGCAGGGAGCGTTATGTATAACGGAAAGTCTCGTCATATAAGACGAAGACATAACACCATTAGACAACTACTTTCTAGTAGAATTATCACTATTGATTATGCAAGATCAAAGGATAATGTGGCAGATCCGCTTACAAAAGGCTTAACTAGAGAGGGAGTTGAGAAATTATCTAAGGGAATGTGACTATAGCCGAGGATAAGTCAACATGGCGGTAACTCTACCTAGAATTTTGGATGTTCCGAGATCTAGGTTCAAGGAGCTCAAATAAAGTTATGATTGACCGGTTCAACGTTGTCAAAATAAAATCTTTGGTCCCTTCTCGTGATGAAGACAATATTCAGTAACAAGGATAGAACTTTACACGTTCTTTAATAATTACCTGAGTTTGATGTGGTAGTTATCAAATAGTGTCAATCTAAAGGATTACACGTTTAGGAATTACCTTTGTAAGTGTGAAGTGGAAGTCGCTTTAATGAGAATTATGTAAGGTCAATTCTCCACGCACTTATGAAACCAGGCAGTGTTCATGGTTGAAACGAACACAACAATGAGAACTAAAAGACGATTAAGGGTTGGTTATGTGACATATTGTTGTCTAGGTATACACTAAAGTTCGACGGTTCAAAGGTATCAAATCTACCGATTGACCGAGTATATCCGACATATGTTCACTACGGAAATTTCAAAGGAAAACCTACTTATCTAGATGCAATTAATCCTTACTTGCAAATCACACAGCTTTCATCTATGATCAATCTTGTTACAGCCATTCCCATTCATGTGGGGGATTGTTGTACTTTAAAGACATTGGGCTTCAAAGAGTTTAAGCATTGGTCTTTAAAGTCTAAGAGTGTGAATTGGAAATGATGGGAAATGAAAATTTGAATGAAGTGAACTTTTGACTTGCACTCTGTCCCTCATTGGTGAGGGACGCCTACATTTGTGTGCTTATATATAGAATCACTTCTTAAAGCTCTTAAAAGGAGTTGAAGAGAATGAACCCTCGCGCCGTCGTCGCATGCTCGCTCGACTTTGGCTTTGGATTTGGATTTGTCAAATGATCGATCGATAAGATTATTTTTTGGAAAAAAATTTATTTAATTAATTAAATGCCAGATCACTGCTGAAGATTCAGAAGGATATTCTGGCTGCGGTCCTGGCGTAACTGCGGTAGGATCGCGCCAGAACCCTACTGCAGATTCAGAGGGCCACTCTGGCCGCGGTCCTGACGTAACTGCGGTAGGACCGCGGCAGGGTGCGTAAACTTCTGAAAAGTCACCTTTTCCATAACAAACATCACACCTCTTTCAATAATTGCCTATAAATTCTGAGGCATGGCTTCGTTTTTAGACACCAAAAAAACATTACAGAACTTCCTTCTTTCTGAAAATACTGCATTCTAATTCGCAGTCTCTCTCTCTCGAATTCGTTAGTATCCTGCAGTTTGTATTGTCACTGTTCTATGAAGGTTTATTCCATTTTATCCTGGAAGGATTTAATCCATTACCTTAGCAATGTGTGAGGGGGTTAAAATTCCTTAAGGACGCACAAGCAAATTGTGGACTCGGAATATTTCTTAATATTTACTATTTTTCCAATTTCTTTTATTTTTCTAACAATTTTCTAATTTTGTGTTTTAACACAGTAGTGCTCACACTAAGGAGGTGGAATGCTGCAGTCAAGTGAGTGTCCCTTGGAGTTTGCATAAACTAGATTAAGAGCTGCACACTGTAGGCTATGTCCAGCCTGGTGTTGGTGAGGAAATTGAGTTTTCCTACTAACTTTCTATAGTATGTGGGATCTGGTAGAAGGTTACCTTCTTGTGCCTTTAGTTTGACAGTGTGGTCAAGAGGGGAGGAGACATTACTGTAATCAAAACACTAATACACTTTCAACAAATCCAATGTAAACTTTCTTTAAGATATAAGAATACCAGCAGG
The DNA here is from genome assembly GCA_026770625.1 of Nicotiana glauca. Classification (NCBI taxonomy): domain Eukaryota; kingdom Viridiplantae; phylum Streptophyta; class Magnoliopsida; order Solanales; family Solanaceae; genus Nicotiana; species Nicotiana glauca. Next base: position 119,792 of record MU743865.1, on the reverse strand, counting down.
TTTGTATGGGACTTCTAAGCCTAAGAAATAATGAAGCCTGCTCAAATCCTTTATTCTAAAGCTTTTATCTAGGAAAAACTTCAAGCTTGCAATCTTCTCTGAGTCAGTTCCAGTGATGATAACATCATCAACATACACAACCACAAAGATGGTGGATGTGGAAGTTTTCTTGCAGAAAAGGGAGTGATCATTTTTAGAATATTGATACCCCTTTGAAGATAATGCTTCAGTTAACTTTGCATACCATTGTCTATTGGCTTGTTTCAGTCCATATAATGACTTGTTTAACTTACATACTACTTTACTTGGACTAGACTGATCAGCTACAAGTCCAGGTGGAGCCTCCATGTATACCTCCTCATGTAGGTCTGCATGGAGGAAGGCATTGTTCACATCCAATTGGAATATGCCCTAGCCTTTCTTGACATCCACTGTAATCAGAACTCTAGCATTTGTCATTTTCACACAGGGGAGAAGGTTTATGTATAGTCAATCCCATCCTGTTTAGTGTAGCCCTTTACTACTAACCTAGCTTTAAACCTCTCAATACTTTCACCTGCTTTATGTTTGATCTTATATACCCACCTACAGCCTATTGCTTGCTTTACATGTGGTAAAGGGACAAGGTCCCAAGCGTGATTAGCGTGGAGTGCCTCAAATTCCTGTGTCATGGCTGCTTGCCAAGCATGATTGAAGGCTGCCTCTTCGTATGAATATGGCTCACTATCATGATAGACACTTAGCATCAAGTGTTGACTTTCAGAAAATAGAGCATCGGGAGTGATATGGTGGTAACTAGAAAAAAGTGCATTTAGTGAAGGGGTGCAGTGTGATACATTGGACGGTTGAGTGGCACTACTAGGTAGTTGATAAACATAATCTTTTAAGTAGGTAGGAGTTTGATGAGTTCTACTGGATTTTCTCATAACTGGTGCTTCTGATTGTTCATGTATAAGAGAGTTATGTGGACTGCTATTATTATAGGAGGGTGCACCATTGGTGGATGATTCAGAGTGATGTTCTATCCCTGGAGATGTGACACTTTCAGGACCTTGCCTAATATCAGTAGGAGAAACTTGATTACTTTCCTCAGAATAGTTAGGGATGAGACTTTTTTAAGGACAGCAGGAAAGGATGCATCAGTATGACCCAAGGAAAAAGGGAAAATATTTTCATGGAAAATCACATATCTTGAAATGTGAATTCTCTTGGTCGATAGGCTTAGTACCTTGTATCCTTTTGTCCCAAAGGGATATCCAACAAAGATATGTGGGTTTGTTCTTGGTTCAAACTTATCTTTGTATATTATGGGTACACTTGGGTACCAGAGGCAGCCAAAGCTTCTCAAATGAGTATAACTGGGCTTCTTTTGGTATAGTATTTCAAAAGGACATTTGTTATTGAGATAAGTGGTTCCTATTAATCAGATAGGTGGATGTCATAATACATTCTCCTCAATATATGGTCGGGAGTTTGGACTGGAACATGAGAGCTCTGGCAGTCTCAAAAAAGTATTTATGTTTTCTCTCAACTACACCATTTTGTTGTGGTGTATAAGGACATTTCCTTTGATGTATGATTCCTTTAGACTGGTAAAATGAAGAGGCTTCATGACTGGCAAACTCCAAGCCACTGTCAGATCTAATGGTTTTTATAAATGTATTGAATTTATTTTCAATCATGGTTACAAAGGCTTTCACAGTCTGAAGAGCATTACTCTTGCAACTCAACAGATGTGTCCAAGTGGACATACTGAAGTAATCCACAAGGGTAAGGAAATATTTGTAGTTATTATGAGTAGTTACATGGTAAGTCCCCAACATATCTATGTGGACCAGTTCAAACAATTTGGATGTGGTGCTGGTCCTTTGAGGAAATGGGAATCTGGTATGTCTTGCCATAGGGCATACAAGACAAATGAAGGGTTGTCTTTGTGCAAACTTAGCAGGGATTGAGGATATTCCTTCATCTTAACAAAAGGAACATGACCAAGCCTATTATGCCACAGAAAATTCACACCATGTTTACCAAGCACACATGAGGACTCATTTTTATTATTTGAAATGAAAGTATTTACATATCGAGAGTGTGATATGAATGAGCATGACTAATAGACTCATGACTATTTACATTAGAAGAAGGAATGCAATTGCAGTAAGAAAATGAAACAATAGAAGGTAAGGTGGTCTTTTTTCCCCTCAAGCACCTGGAACAGAGATAATACAGGCCCTCTTTGCTGTTACCAATCACACGAGGCCTCTTCACTGAAGGGGCCTGCAACAGACAAAGAGTATCACTGAACAATACGAGGCATCTAAGATGTACTCCAAGGGAATGAACATAAATCAAGTTATACTTGAAAGATGGAAATTATCTGAAGAGAGTATCACATCTCCAAATTCAAGAACGTTCACTCTACAACCATTTGGTAGACTTATTAATAAAGGATAGGGTAATCCAGTGATGTTAATGAATGCATATTTGCTAAAGGTCATATGGTTAGATGCTCTTGAGTCTATGATCCAAAGATCAGCCTTTGATTCAAAGCATTTGCATGAAGGCTTGTCAAAATCAATAGAAGAAGTACAGACAACAATACCTGCAAAGTTTGCACTGCCAGTAGTGATGTTATTATTGCTGGAAGATCCTCCCACATTTCCTACTTGAAAATGGTGCAGTAGGGTCATTATATGCCCATATTTCTCTTTAGTTAGGTTGACATTCTGATTCTCATCCTGCAGGTATTGATTATCTCCACTCTCATGAGCTATATCACCTGGAGTTCTATGCATATTTGCCACATACCCTTTTCCCCTATTGAACTTGCAAGTCTGGTTATTCCCCTGATTATATGGTTGTGCATTGGCACGATTGAGGTTCTGATTGTTGTAGGAACTGCTTTGAGGGTATCCATGCAACTTGTAGCACTTTTCCTTTGTATGTCCTGGTTTCTTACAGTAATCACAAAATGGGCGGCCTTTGTTATTGTTTTTAGCTGTATAGTGTGTCTTGAAGTTTCTGGCTCCAAATGGACTTTGATGCTGTGGATTTGCATTCACATGTAATGAAGTAGAGTCTAGATTCAGCTGACTATTAAGCTTGAATTCCCTTTGTTTTTCTTCTTGTATTAAGAGAGAAAAAGCCTGAGCCATAGAAGGCAAAAGCTTCATCACGAGGATACTTCCTCGTACCATTGTGTAGACTTCGTTTAGTCCCATCAGAAATTGGATAAGTCTCCGATCTTTTTTTGCCTTATGCATGGTCTCCTTTGCCCCGCATGTGTAATTGCAGCTGCACTGAGACTTGGCGCTCAAAGTGTTCAGTTCCTCCCACAGTCTCTTCATTCATGTATAGTACGTAGTAATGTATAAGGAACCATGTGGAAGATCATTGATCTCCTTCTGAATCTGATACAATTTTGCTCCATTCATTTGGTCATAACGATCCTCTAACTCCCCCCACAACTCAGTTGAGTCATTCACATATTCCATACTATCAGAAATCTCCTTAGCGAGGGAATTGAGGATCCACGAGGTTACCATGTCATCACACCTCTCCTATTAGTGGAATTGAGGCAAATCGAGGCTAGGTTTTCTAGATTCTCCATTTATAAACCCTAATTTATTCTTAACCGACAAAGCTCGCAACACGCTCCTTCTCCATGAGCGATATCCAATTTCGTCAGACAGAACTGACACTAAATCATTATAGGACTGTCAGAAGGATGAATGTAAAGGGGATTACCAGTATCGATGACCAATTGATCACTTCTGCTCGTGTTAGGGCTCAATTCTTCACTTTGATTGATAGCCATGTGTGAGGTTCCAATTTGATGAAATCACGAGGTATAAAATCCTTAATAGAATCAGAGATCGTCAATTTTGAGACGAATTTTAGAATTAGGCTGAGAAACAGCGACCGAAGTTTTGGAAATCGACGAAGCTCAAATAAGCTTCAGAGCTGGATTTTGAAACGCTAAGAATGATTCGAACTGATGCCCCGGCTCTGATACCATAATAAGCCAAACATGCAAACTTAGATTTGCAGAGCTCCCATGGATTTTTCTGGAAGGTTCTGAGAGAAGAGGGAGAAGGAGTAGAGAAAGCAGATGAGCGGGGAAGTGTTTGTGTGAAAAATGAACCTTGATTTCATTTCTACAACTATACAAGTATATATATATGTTAACCAATTGACTAAACTAATTTTAACTACTAACAGAGCTACTAAACTAAGTATACACAATAAAGAATGTACAAGTACAAACAACAACCAAAATAATCAATAACTATACTCAATAGGTTCTTATGAGCCAAAAAGTAAAGGAAAGACATATCTAAGACATAATCTCAAAGTTAATGGTACATCTGGACCTTTTCCTAAGTTCTAAGATACAAATACAAATACGAAAAAGTAGGAGGACATATTTGCAAACTCCGACGATCTCCATAAATCCCAGCAAGCTGGCGCTCTTTCTGGGTTTAGGGTTTTTCGGCATAAAAAACTAGCCGTTAAAACTCCATTATTACTTATTTTCTCTGCGGAATTGGACTCGCCGATGGCTATGCCAATGGACCCAATCTTCGATTCACTTCTGAGCAGTTTCCGGCAAGTACCTCCGGCAGCAATTCCGGCGATGCTGGACTGTATATTGGCCTCGACAAACGCTGCTCCTTCAACAATTTTCTCTACTCTCCTCAACGAGTTTCCCACTTTCAGCAAGGTATTATTCATAGACCTAGAATGTACTGAAGAAACTAAAATGCACTGCTAACTTAAGCCACAAGTAATAAGTATTGCTAAAACGAGCTAAATAACTTGGTACTTAATGGCCATCCACGTGAGCTACTCATTTTGCAACTGCTTTTTAAGGCTATACCAAATTACCTATTGTATCACGGTCTATTTTGTGGGGTGGACAAAGTTACCTGGTGCCTGTGCTGGTGGGAGGTAGCATGTACTCGGCGNTTTTTTTTTTGGGGGGGGAGGGGGGGGGGAGGGTTATTTCTTTGACAAGGTTTATCTTTTGGAGCTTCTGTACTTAATTGTATACAGTTGCATCCCTAGAGGCAGATGCAGGTTTTTAAATTAGTGGTTGCCGAATCCAATTCATCTTTGTGACAATGTGTATGAACTCGTGTGGGTTTATATTTTCTGAAAAATAATAACTATATATACAGAGGTCGAGCTGATACTTGCATCCGGCCAGTGCATCCTCCTTGGGTTGTTTCTTTTAAGAAATCGTTTTTTTAATAAGTTTTTCGTTTAGTAAATTGTTTGCCTATCATAAAGGAAAAAGAAAAATACGGAAAAAGGAAAAGAAGGGATATGTGAATCTGCCGGTGCAAATAAAAAAAAAAAAAAAAGGGATATGTGAATCTGATAGCAATGGCGCAGTATGGTTTACATATCTATATGCTTCATTATAGACATTTAAATCTTTCTTCTTCACTTTTCCCGGAAAATCCTTTATCATTGTTAAAAATTTGCTTTATTATTGGCTTTGATCATTGAGACTTGAAGTTTTGATATCATTTTCTTGTTATTTTTTTATGTACTATATTCTCATTTATGTGGGAGTTGGAGTAAAAAATATTTTGATTGGTAAATATTCTTTGGTGTTTGGTGCTTTTGGTAGGGTATAGTAGATGGGAGCAAACATTTGGATTTTGAGCAGCGCAACTGTGTCGTTTCGTTTGTTAGTGCAATTTGTCACCTTCTGAAGAAGTCAGGTCAGATACATTCATGGATTTATTGGGCATGAGACTTAGTCAGGGCTGTGCTTTAACGGCCGAAGTATGTGCAGCTAAAAATCTTTTATTCCTGGATTCTTGTTTTTGCAAGTGTGTTATATTAGGTTGTCAACACTGCTTGGTTTGCTTCAAGAGCCTCAATTAGGTCTGACACAGACTGATATTCTTCTAGGTTTCCCCTCGTATAGTTGATTGTCACTGAGGCATTCTTTTGTGTTCTCAAAATTAGAAAACATCCTTTGCTTTGAGCATAGAAAAGGATACACGTAGTCATGGTTCAAAATATTTAGTGGCTTGTGAGTTTTAAGTCCTAGTTATTACCATGAAATTTTTTTACTTTTTCAAGGAAAATAAAATCTTCCAATAAAAAACAAACACTACTTAGTAGATCCTCATTTCTAACAAGCCAAATTCTTAAACTTTCTCAATGGTCCCACTCATCTTTAATAGTCGTTAATGATTCAGATAGTTTATCAACCACCAGAAGCTATCTTTTACCGTGTGACCGTGTAAGATAAAATGACTTGAGAATGATTAATTTATTTCTAATTTCCCGTTAAGAGATTTATTACACTGTGTTGCATACTGAATGGATGATATAGTTCCTTGTTTCCAAGCAACGGGGCCATCTACTTTAAATTGAGGTTGCTTAGAGCCCGTTTGACTTAGCTGATTTAGAGTAGCTGATAAGCATTAGGTGCTGAAAAACACTTTTAAGTGTTGAATCTGATTTAAAAAGTAAGCAGTTACGTGTTTGGATAAAAGTGCTGAAATTAATAATAAGCAGCCGAAGAACTGTGTATATGAAGAGTTTTGTTTTAAAAGGAAGTATTTTAGGGATAGAATAGTAAATATTTTAGTCAAACCTAAAGTGATTATAAGCTGAAATTTGATAAGTTGGGGGAGACCAACTTATAACTTTTGGCTTATAAGCACTTTTAATTTTACCAAACGCGTAGATAAGCCAAAAAGTGCTTATAAGCCAGTTTGACCAGCTTATAAGCTTAGCCAAACACCCTCTTAGTCCCACGATTCCATGACGCTTTCTTTGAATCAAGAGTTGAATCATGACTATTTTTTACTGAAAGCTTGAAGGAAAAATTTCTTTCAATGTAAGACTGAAGATAAGGGAAAAAAAAGGTAAGGTACTTATAAAAGAAAAGAAAGAAAGAGGTAATGTGGGAAATTATAATGAATAGCTACTTTGACATTTCATTTCATTTTTCCTTTTCCCGATTAAAATGAATGAACATAGCAACAACAACAACAACAACCCAGTATAATCCCACTTAGTGGGGTCTGGGGAGGGTAGTGTGTACGCAGACCTTACCCCTACCCTGGGGTAGAGAGGCTGTTTCCAAATAGACCCCTGGCATCCTTCCCTCCAAGAACTTCCCACCTTGCTCTTGGGGAGACTCGAACTCACAACCTCTTGGTTGGAAGTGGGGGTTGCTTACCATCAGAGAACTTCCCGCCTTAAAATGAATGAACATCTTTTGCATAAATTTTTGGTTCTTTACATTAAATAAGATTGGTACATTTTTTCACATTTTAGACTTTATTTTGAACTTCTTCAACTCAATCCATTCGAATATAGGAAATAGTTAATGGGTTTGGCACAATTTCAAGAAGATTACAATTGTGGAACTTCAAGTGCTAGATAGTAGTGGGACAAGCAGTGAGGGCCCTTCTCAGCTTGGTATATTTCCTTGTCTGAGTGGTCATCGGTTCACTGCTTTAAATACTGCTGCATTTATATTACTCGCACACAAAATATAACGCATATTAAAATAAAATTATTTTAAAGTTACTCTGTGGCTTGTAATACAGAAATTTTAGAATTGCTCCTGGTTGTGCATTTATGTAGCATCATTATGTTGCTTGCCTATCTTAAGGTTCATATTCATTCCTCCAAATATTTTAACCATTGTGGTCTGTGAGGCTTGGAAATATTAGTTTGTCAGCCAGAGAGTTTTTGTTGAATTCTAGTTATAGGCTTCAAATCTTTTCATTTGGCCTAAAACTTTTTACTGGCTTGATACCTTTTATACCTTTTCTGCAGGAGCTGAGACTAGATATATGCAGTTATTGATTTGGAAAATATTTCTTCCCCTAATGAAGCTGGTTCATTCCATTGATCGTGAATTATTTAACAAGGTAAAAATTATTCATTTCTGTTGAATAAGGATATATATACAATTTTATGTACTTCAGATTATAGGTGATGTGATTTTTTTTTGCCAAAATTTTGTTTCTGATTACTGAACGGGACGACGGATTTAGGTTGCAGGCATGACTTTCAGTGTTGTCTCTGACACAAAAAGTTGGGGTGTTGTCGAAGTAACCATTATCCCATTTTTGTTAAGATTGGTCAGACTATCTATGACTGAGATTCAAAGTGAAGAGTTAGATGCTTATAAATGGTGCCTGACTTCTAATTATTCAGAAGACCGGCATTTGGAGCCACAGTGCACAATAAATATATGTTCGCAGTTAAGAGACAACGAGATATATGACAATCTTGTGCAATGCAATCCTAACTATTTGCCGTTGCCTGTTTCTTGTCATATTTTAACCTTGATATTAGATGCTGCTCAGCAAAGTTTACATACAGTGAGATCAGTATCTGGATTGGACTCCGTAGATGGATGCTGCACTGATATATTTTCTGCAAAGTTGCTCTGGGATCTTTGCAATATTACAATTCAAATGCTTTCACAAAGCTTGGAGCATCGGTCTTCTGCAATTACCTTTTTGCTGCCCTCCATATTCAGAGCACTTGATTCTCATTCTGCTTTTGAAGTATCAATTAATGGACAGAACTATATACTTTCTCGGTAAAATTCTCTTGCTTTTTAATTGGACATGAAATGATGATTACTTATTCATGTATAAAGTGTCTGAATTCTGGACTTATGCCACTAGATTATTGCTCTTTTAGGAGAAGTATTTTAGAGAAACTATGGAAGAGTTGCAAGACATTGTTTTCTTTGGGGCCCCTGGAGAGAAGAGATGCATATTCTATACTTTCTCTGTACCTGTCTTTCTTTACTTATACTGATGAATGCCAGTATATTTATATGAGTAGCACGGCAGAAGTGTTTGATTTGAGAGCAGAGAAACAATTCTGGGATGAAATGAAAAAAGGCTTGGTATGTTGCTCATCTACTATAATTTGTTTCCATTGTTTGATAATAGCGCTTGCGACAAGCCTACAAGTAACTTTTTTTATTATTATCTAATATCTGTAAACTTCTTAGGTTGATAAAGAGAGCTCAGTGAGGAAGCAATCTTTATATATACTGAAGAGAACCATAAATTTAGACGAGAAAAACCAGTATCAAACCACTGTTAAGACCATAGACGAGAGAAGTTTAGTCTATCGTGGTATGACTAAAAGGGAAAGGTGGGCTGAGGAGGAAGCTAAGTCCCTGGGAGTTGGGATAATTAGCAACAAAAGTGATTTCCTTTCCAGTTGCTACCAGAAATGGGAGGCATTTTTTCTTCTTTATGAAATGCTCGAAGAGTATGGCACTCACTTGGTCGAAGCAGCATGGAGTCACCAGGTTTGATCACATGATGACAAATACTTTCACATTCTCTTTGCATAGCTGTGAAACGTCTTTTGGTAATCAAAAAGGCAGTTAGCATTAGCAACATTCCCTTGTATACGTTAAGCTGATGAAGGAATACCGCTGAACCCTCATATTAGGATGATTTATTAATTTATTGATTAGAAATAAATGTATTAATTTTTAGGTATTTTGCTTGACTAGAGTGTTGAGATTCTAAAAATTCAAACCAAGAATGTAAAAAGTTTGTGATTTAAGAAAGTGATTATAGTTCAGTGCGCGATCTTATGGTGCACTTCTCTTGCAGATCTTTTTTCCTTTTGATTTTATGCCTTTTCTGTATATGTTTCCTTTTATGTGTTATTTGATTTGCTGCTGAAGTTTATCGATTCCAGTCATATGGGATGTATCATCACTATCACATACTAACAAACACTACTGTATAACTAATTTTCCCTGCAGATGACCTTGTTGCTTCATTCCTCTTTGTCTCCAGAGAATTCTGTAAAAACTATCAATGGAAATCTGTGCCGAACTTGGATGGACAGTTTAGAAGAAATTTTTGAGTGGTTAGCTGTACTGTGGGAACGTGGTTTTTGTCATGATAATCCTCAAGGTAGAGGGAAAAAAATAGTAGACTGATATGTATTATGGTAGAGAACACTTATCTGATTGATTGTTTTAATGATTTACCACAGTAACATCCTGCTACTTTTTTTAATTCTGTTTTTAACATTCTGCTACTTTTTTTATTCCTTTTCTTTTTCCCATTGCAGTTCGGTGCTTGGTCATGCAGTCATTTCTGTGTACAGAGTGGACAAAATACAACCACTGCGCAAAGTTGGTTCCGCAAAATTTCGTTACTGGTTCACTTGTAGAAGGACTGAATGATCCTGTGCACAACAAAGATTTTGGTATGTTTATCTCTAGATCACTTATAAGACATGTATGTCTTTGTGGTCCATTTTGTCCTTTGTTGCTCAAGTGGCGTTTTACAAGCGGCTGATGTGGGTGGTGCGGTGTGGAAGCAAATGGAGAACGAATGACCTCTGCTATGCAATTGGATTTGGGTTGCCTGATTTGGAATTTCTTGACACTTTAGGGCTAAAGCTTTAGTATTATGAAACTGGCATATCAAAAGCTTTAGAATGGAGGACTATAGCAGTGCCTCAGTGTTGATGCATGAGGGAGAAAATTTGAGTCAGGCTACTCCTTTCTCTCCTGGAAAACTGGAACTGAATGTTGCCATCTCAAAAGAAAAAAAATGGAACTCAAAATCTCCTTTCTGGATGTCCCAAAATAAACATAAGGCACTTATTTATAGTTTATACTTCATGAAGGGGGGTGATCGCAGAAAAATGTGGGGTCCTGGTTGGCGGATGGACAACTAAAAATGTTACTCTCTGGCGGTGAAGAATAATGCAAGATCAACAGAGCCATTGATGTAATTTGAAAGTTGTAATTCATTTTTGATACAGTGATGGACTTCCTGAGCTCCTTGAGAAAGGAGAAAAATCCTGTATCTTTTGTATCTCTAGCACTTTCTTTGTGCTTGGACAATTAATAAATTTCGTTATTTTAAAAAAAGATTTAGTAACATTCTATAACCTTTCAGACATACTGGAATACATGTATCATGACTGTACTGATTCTTTTTGTTTGTGCATATGTTACATAGGTGTAAGAGGAGTTTACTCTACCTGGACAATTGAATCTGCTGCCCAATTTTTTTCCCAGTACAGTAGTTATCTAGATGAAAGGTATGCTATCACATTTGATAAGTTATTACTTCAACTATTAGGATTAGAATTTTATAATGTTTTATTGGATGGTATTAGTGGTGATAGACCTATTTATGAGTTGGAAGAGAGTCGCAGTCTGATTTAAAAAGGGATTGTGTATGGAAGCTAATTATTTTAAACTAAACCCTACTAAACCCTCTAAAATAGTAATGGAAGTTTGCAGATGAGAACACTTTGTGCAAGGAAGTGATTTAGTGAAGAATAGGAATACTCACCTTGCAAGGTGTCTAGACGAAGTGATCCAAACATATTGGATTACTTATTAAATAGACTATAAAGCAGTGTTTGGAAAAGCGATCGCTTCGTCGCTTTAAGTGCAAAGCGATGCGAAGCGACATGGCATCGCTTTTTACTGCCTGAGGCGACGCGATCGTGTGAAGCGCACGCTTCAGTGAACAAAGCGACGAGGCGACGAGGCGAGTGAAGCGATCGCTTCTGTTAAAAAATTGCAGCTGGGCCCTTTTTAAAAATAAAATAAAATTGGGTCCGTTTGTAAATTATACAAAACACCCCTAATCTCGCTTCTGTAATTGCTTGACAAAACAGAGACCCCTTCTCTCTTCTTCATCGACAAAACTAGGGTTTCTAGGTAAGTTTCTTCTTCTCATTTTTTTTCTTTCTTCTTGTTCCCGTCCAGATTCTGCTCTTTTTTTCTTTCTTCCTTCTTATTCTCTTCTCTTTTTCACTTTTTCTCCTCTAGCGTCTGCAGTTCTGCATAGCTAAGGCAGGCGTTGGTTTTCTTTTTTCCCTTCCTTTTATTCTTCTTAATTTTAATATGTATTTTAGTTTATAAAATTACTTATTGTATATATGTGTTATATCTTTCAGTTTATTTGATTTTTTAATGTGTGTTTAAGTTTATAAAATTAATTATTTTATATATGTTATATTTTCAGTTTGTTTGATTAATTTTATATGTATTTCAGTTTAGAAAATTAATTTTTATATATATATATATATATTTTAGTTTATTTAATTTTTTTAATGTGTATTTCAGTTTATAAAATAATTATTATGATATATATATATATATATTTTTTTTTAGTTTATTTGATTTTTTAATGTGTATTTCAGTTTATAAAATAATTATTATATATATTATATGTATTTTCACAATTGCGCTTCACTTCAATGAAGTGTGCGCTTGCTTTGTGCTTCGCTTTTGAAGCGAGGCGAGCCCCTGTCGCGTTTTTGCGCTTCGCGCTCTCAAAAACACTGCTATAAAGGGGGGAAAAGAGTTTAGTCAGTTCACTAAATCTGTATAGGGTTCAATGCCCTCTCATTTTCCTGATCCAAACAAAAAAAATATCTGTTAGTCAGTAGGAAAAAGGAATTGTTTTCAGGTTTTGTTTGAAGTTTGGCGTGGTGATATTGCTCTAAAGGATGAATTTCCTCATCTGTTGTTGATGGCAAATGCTAAAACAGCCACAGTAGCCCATAGACTTAATAAGAAATGTCGTGGGTGCTCCAGAAGTTAAACAAAAAAAAAAGTTAGTCTTAATCTACACGATTTTGTCGTGTTTCTCATGGAGAATATTTTAGCAAACTTTAGAAGAAAGTTATTTGTTAGCGGAAACGTAAAAGAAAGAACACAAGATTTAACGTGGTTCGGATCAAAATAATCCTACGTCTACCAGAGAACAATTGACTTTCTATTATTTGCAAAGGAAAGGGAGATTTCCCAATTACACTTAAGAGAATTTCTCTCGTAACTCTCTACTCACTACAATATATTGTATTGTTTTTGGGGTGGTTTCTACAAATGAAAGAGTGCATCTATTTATAGAGGTAAGGACCTCCTCTTGATGTCATTGGTGACATCAAACTACCTCTTCTTGATGTCATGGGTGACATCAAAGGAGGAAGCTTCCTCCTAGCATTCATGCCTACTCTTTCCACCAGCTCTTACAGTTGGCATGCCATTGTTGACTAAACATAGACCAACATTTTCAGCATGCCATTGTTGACTAAACATAAACCAACATTTTCATTATTTGTGAGGAGAGAGACATATTGCTTTTGCAGTATAGCCTGGAAGCGTAATCTAGCTTGTAAACAACTATCGAGGATCGGGTATTTCCTACCAAGCGAATATGGAAGTTGGAGGATCAGTTATTTCACGAGTGTTAGATAGTTATTTAAAAAATGTGAATTAGTCGTAGTCCCCCATAGATAGGAGTAGGATATGTATTGTATTAATAGGGCTCATTGTATTATAATTGAATAAAATATTAATAATATATTTTTCTCCCGTACTTTCTCACATGGTATAAGAGCAACTGTGAGAGACCCTTCGCTGTGCAAAAATACCAGCGATTCCGGAATTTTTTTTTTAAGAAAACCGGAAAATTTTTCGGTGACCGAAGGTCTGTCCACAAGAAAGTTCATTCATATCCATCAGTGTTGTGCAAAAACCAACACTACCACGAGGTAGATTAGCTTCCAGCGACCAAACCATAAAAAATTCTTCAGCAGAGCCCCTCCCACGGATCCTTACGCGTCACCGGCAGAATATTTTTCGGCGAGACTCCGACTTATGCGCCGACGTGTGAGGTGTTTTCTGGCTAGTTTTTGACAAAGCTTCTTTAGGACTGTTTGGTCGTCCTGTGATTCCGAGCCTACCCGTATAGATTACATCAAATTCTAACAACTTTGTTCTTTTCCGGCGTGAAAATTTTTCCTCTGTTGTGAATAGTGTATTCCCAGATATTTCTTCATTTTTTCACTATTTCAAGCGAAGAACTTGGTTACCCTTTGAACTCCATCTAACTAAGGAAAAAAAGGTCTCCAGCATATTTGCATTCTAAGTTAACCATACAAGTTTTTTAGTCAAGAATCTGAGAGATTGGTTGTAGCGAATTGGGATCCAATACTATGATAATTTCTCTATCGGATTATATTAAGTTCCTTCAGTGCAAAACATGTAAACAAACATCTTCAAAGATAGCTTCTGTTGTTCAAACAGGTAGTATGACTTGTGTCTCCTAATCTTCATCCTCCGATTCTAGGGTCATTGATTCAGGTGCATCTGATGGTAACAAATCTCTTTTCACTACTATTTCATATTCTCAATCTCTTCCAATAGTCACAAATCACAATGGCCAACGGGTCTCCATCCATGGCAACTGGAACAGGTCAAGCAATCCACTTCTTTCCTTACCTTTATATTCAATTCTTTATGTTCCCGGTAGTCCTTTTAATTTCATAGCCATTAGTCGTTTAGTTAAATCACTTAAATGCTCTAAATCACATGGAATCATATCTTGTCTTTCTTCAACATTTTGTCCTATTTCTGATTCACCAGATTTATTACGTAAACGGTAGGGGATTTGGCACATCCCAGTTTGTCGAAACTTTAGAAAATGGTACTTGAATTATCTGACTTGTCCATTCTAGAGTATGAGTCATGTTAGCTCGGTAAGCACACTCGCTCCTATTTCCCTTCCCGTAGTGTCTTGATAATCCCACAGCATCCATTCAGATGTTTGGGGTCCTGGTCGGGTCAGTTCTATCTTGGGATTCTGCTACTTTGTCAGTTTCTTTGATGATTATTCCGGGTGCACTGGGGATATTTTTGATGAAAAACCGATCTGAGTTGTTTTTCTATTTCCACACCTTCTACTCTGAATTCAAAATCAATTTAGGATTTCTATCCGCACATTTCGTAGTGATAATGCCCTAGAGTATTTGTCTTTCCCACTTCAACAATTTACGAACTCGTGGAATCATTCATCAAACATCTTGTCCGTACACATCTCAACAAAATAGGGTAGTTGTAAGAAAGAATAAACATCTCATTGAAACTGCTCGTACCCTACTCATACAATCTATCTTCCGTTGCATTTTTTGGGGATGTAGTTTTCACATCTACAATCTTATTAATCGTATGCCATCCTCGGCTATCCAGAATCAATTTTCATTCTCTATCTTGTTTCCCCACTCACCTTTGTTCTCTTTTCCACCCCGTATTTTTGGGAGCACGTGTTTTGTTCATAACCTTACTCCAGGCAAAAAATAAGTTAGTTCCCCGTGCTCTTAAGTGCGTTTTTTTTGGTTACTCAAAAATACAAAAGGGATTGATGCTATTCACCTGACCTCCAGCGGTACCTTATGTCTGCTGATGTTACCTTTTTCTTTACGGGTCCAGGTGATTACTTAGATGTTTTTGAGGTGCTACCAGTTCCATTTTTTGGAGATTCAGTCACTATTTCCCATTCATCTTCCCCCATAACTTCGGCTCCACCACCTACAACTCTAGTTGCAGTTCCACCACCTATAGCTCTAGCTCCAGTTCCAGCTCCACCACCTGCAGCTCCACCATTCCTAATTTATCATCGTCGTCCGCGCCTAGCATTAGGCCCAACTGATTCGCGTCCTGCACTTGACCGCAGCTCCTACTGTGGACTTGTCTCCTCTTAGTCAACCGATTGCACTTCGAAAAGGTATACGATCCACACTTAATTCTAATCCCCATTATGTCGGTTTGAGTTATCATCGTCTCTCATCATCCTATTATGCATTTGTATCATCTTTGTCCTCTACTTCTATTCCTAAGTCTACAGGTGAAGCATTGTCTCATTCAAGATAGCGATAGACTATGATTGACATGATGTCTGCTTTACATTCAAGTGCTAATTGGGAGCTTGTTCCTCTTCCTTCAGGTAAATCTACTGTTGGTTGTCGTTGGGTGTGTGCAGTCAAAGTTGGTCCAGATGGCCAGGCTGATCGACTTAAGGCTCGTCTTGTTGCCAAAGGATATACTCAGATATTTGGGCTCAATTATAGTGATACTTTCTCTCCCGTGGCTAAAATATCATCAATATGCCTATTTCTATCTATGGTTGTTGTTCGGCATTGGCATCTCTATTAATTATTACGAATGTTTTTTTTCACGGTGACCTTGAGGGTGAGATTTATATGGAGCAACCACCTGGTTTTGTTGCTCAGGGGGATCCTTTTATGGTCTAAAGGAATTATGCTTCAAATCTTTATCTTTATCCGATAGTTTATGTTGACGATATTGTTATTACCGACAATGATCAGGATGGTAATACTAGGTTGAAGAACCATCTCTTTCATCACTTTTAGACTAAGAATCTGGGCAGATTAAAGTATTTTCTAGGTATTGAGGTTGGTCAATCTAGTCAGGTATTGTGATCTCATAACGGAAGTATGCCTTGGACATTCTTGATGAAACAGGAACTACAGGTTGTAGACCTGTTGACACTCCTATAGATCCGAATTCTAAACTTCTGCCAAGACGGGGAGAGCCGCTTAGTGATCCTGCAAGATATATGCGACTGATTGGTAAATTTAATTACCTCACAGCTTGTGAGTGTCGTGCGTCAGTTTATGGATTCTCCATGTGATAGTTATTAGGATGCAATTGTCCGCATTCTTCGGTATATAAAATAAGCTTTGGGCAAAGGATTATTGTTTGAGGATCGAGGCCATGAGCAGATGGTTGGATACTCAGAAGCTGATTGGGTAGGATCACCTTCTGATAGACGTTCTATGTCTCGGTATTGTGTTTTAGTAGGAGGTAATTTGATATCTTAGAAGGGCAAGAAACATAATGTGGTTGCTCGGTATAGTGCATAAGCAGAATATCGAGCAATGACTATGACAGCATGTGAGCTAGTTTGGATCAAACAATTTCTCAAGGAGTTGAAATTTGATGAGATAAGCAAGATGAAACTTGTGTGTGATAATCAAGTTGCCCTTCATATTGCATCAACTCCGGTGTTCCATGAGAGAACTAAACACATTGAGATTGACTATCACTTCGTCGGAGAAAAGATACTCCCAAGAGATATTACTACAAAGTTTGTGAAGTCGAATGATCAACTTGCAGATATTTTTACCAAGTCCCTTACTGGTCCTCGTATTAGTTACATATGTAACAAGCTCGGTACATATAATTTGTATGCACCGGCTTGAAGGGGAGTGTTAGATAGTTATGTAAATAATGTGAATTAGTCGTAGTCTCACATAGAATAGTAGTAGGATATGCATTGTATAAATAGGGCTCATTGTATTATAATTGAATAGAACATCAATAATATATTTTTCTCCTATGCTTTCTCACACTGAGATAGCTGGTGGAATCTTCTCCTTCATCTTACGGTGAGTAAGGAATTCAATAAAATCTTAGTTGGCTATTTAGGCTGAGGTTAATTTTATGAAGATTTATCTGATCGAAAGCCCCCAAGGTTTTGGCTTAGTGGTCAAAGTGCAGCACATGATGTGTGAGCTAAGTGCACATCACGGCTCACGAGAAGGATGGAGCTGCGCCAATATCCATGTGTCTCGGATGATGCTCCATCTGGCCCTTGAGGATTTCTCGGTATTAAAAAAATATATTTTGAAAATGGATGGTCTCTTGAAGGAGCACTTTTGAAACATGAAATTAGACATACAACACTACTGATAAAGCAATTAAGGAGCTGTATTATAGATTGTCTCTAATCTATAAGCTCTTCCAATTGGCTATTTAGGCTGAGGTTAATTTTATGAAGATTTATCTGAGCGAAAGCCCCCAAGGTTTTGGCTTAGTGGTCAAAGTGCAGCCCATGATGTGTGAGCTAAGCGCACATCACGACTCACGAGAAGGATAGAGCTGCGCCAATATCCATGTGTCTTGGATGATGCTCCATCTGGCCCTTGAGGATTTCTCGGTATTAAAAAAATATATTTTGAAAATGGATGGTCTCTTGAAGGAGTACTTTTGAAACATGAAATTAGACATACAACACTACTGATAAAGCAATTAAGGAGCAGTATTATAGATTGTCTCTAATCTACAAGCTCTTCCAATTGGAATGTGGAACTGGTGTCTCCATTATTACTCTGCCATGCTTTTCATCTCTGTATGAAGCATAGTTGTTTTAATTTTTTTTGTTTTTGGGTCTTCACTATATCCAAAATGGCTTTCTTGGTCATATTTCTTTAATCGCACTGGCGAATTGCACCTCCTCTAAATCTCCAGTACCAAGCAACATAGACTTCAACTTGATTTTTTCAGGAGAGCCATCATTGAACTGGTTTTATAAAACCAATTTAATAGTTTGAAGTTTCATTTGGTGACAGGAATCGGGTTGCTTTTCTGAATAGTTTGGCTTCCATTGCTAAGAGGCAATCTTTTGGACGAGCTGGATTAATGTGCCTTACAAAGTGCATTTCTTCAGCAGCTTACGGTATCGGACAATGCGGTGATATATCACGAGTCATTTTGCAAGATAAATATGCACAGGAGGAGTCTTACATGAGTGATAAAGCAGACTTGCTCGACAGTTTCCGATATATTATTGAAAGCACTAAACAACATTTCAATCCATCTTATCGGCACCAAGGTCCATAAATAGATTGTTGGTAGTGCTGAAAATTTCATCATCAGTATTTTAATTCACAATCATGGTAATCCATCTTGTTTCATCCAGTTTGTGAGAACATTCTAGCTGCTGCTGCTTCTGTGATGATTCCTCTTGATATTCCAATTGAAACACTTCTACTTTTCATTTCAAGCTTGCCGCGAGAAATTACTGATAATGGAGGTATGTCAATGTGTACGTGCATATCCTTTTACCAGCATGCTGATTTGCTTTTGGAATATCTTTGATTCATCTATTTGCAGATATCGATAAGACTATTTTTTTTAAGAAGTAAATATTGATAAACAAGGCCCTTTCCCTTTGCCAATTTAGGTTCTTTGAGATCAAGGGTGCAAGATTGGCTTTGGATGATCGACAACAAACCTTCTATATCTGACCGTGTACAAACAAATCTCAAACTTTTGGAATCTCTCATTGGTTACCAGAGAATGTTGATAAGTTCTTGTCATGCAATTGGTACTTCTGTTACCTATGATGATGAAGACTTGGATTCTTGGGGATCTGAAGCAAAAAGGTGGACAAGGGTGCTTTTTCTTGTTATCAAGGAAGAAGAGGACTTGAATCCAATATTCACGGTTTGCTTTCTCTATTCTTATTAGAAATAAGGACCTGGCCGTGCGCTCGACAATAATTTACTGTTCCTTTGCGCTATTTTGACGGATTATTTAGAACACATAACAATGGAAATTACGCCTCAATTGCGATCTACTTTGGATTTGGCTACTCCATTCTGCTCCATTTGGACTAGTCTCATTGCAATACTCGATATATTGTTTTTCAAATCACAATTAGGTTTTCTTTGTTACCATCTCAAAAAAAATAAAAATAAATACACAATTAGGTTTTCTCTAACACTGGAGGTTTCACTCTATCTTCGCTGCTGATACAAATCTCTACACTAAGTAGAAAGAATTGTGTGAACACCTGACTTATATAAGTGTAGCTATACAACCATGCTTTAATTTCAACTAGTTGGTATCTCTCTATAGATCTTTTGCTTCCATATGAATTTTTCCTTGATAAGTTCACATGGATTCAAGGGATTGTAAATGTTTTGATACAACTTCCTTCTCTATGATTTTACCTCGTACTGAATACTCTTCTATCATATTCTATCATCAGTGTCTAACCGGTGCATTTGAAGGTTTATGACATGGCAAACAATTTCAGTCGGCCTCCTCTATTTTTATCCTTTATGTGTCTAACTTGTAACTTCTGTTGAGTATGGTCATTTACGATCAGTTCCTTGATAAGTTCACATGGATTCAAGGGATTGTAAATGTTTTGATACAACTTCCTTCTCTATGATTTTACCTCGTACTGAGTACTCTTCTATCATATTCTATCATCAGTGTCTGACCGGTGCATTTGAAGGTTTATGACATGGCAAACAATTTCAGTCGGCCTCCTCTATTTTTATTCTTTATATGTCTAACTTGTAACTTCTGTTGAGTATGGTCATTTACGATCTTGTCTAATCTTGTGAAATTTTGAAGTAGCTGTAACTGGCTAATAGCATATTTCATTCTAAGCTTGCTTTTCTTGTGTTCATGTGCTTTCTCATCTTTATCCTTTTAGGAAGACAATAAGAATGGGGACTAAACAAACAGCTGAAGGAGGAAAAGTGGGAGTGAGAGTTGTGGTTCAGGATATCCCATTTTTACGTACTTCTCTTGTCTTCATTCATTCTAGGCTGATGTTTCACCTTAGCTAGATGCGCCCTAAGCAGGATTCATCTCTTTCATCATATAACATTGCATCGGTTGTTGATAAGTGTCTGTTTGTTTTTGAGCGATTCTTAGAGATGACCAAGTAAATGAAATTTGATCTTGTGTTGGTGTTCTCTAAATTTGCTAACTTATGCATTAGTGCTCATACAGTGTGGAGCTTATTTGGCCTACGGATTATATAATAGTTTTTGGTCCCAGTTGTTATAAGGTTGTTGTAATTCTGAGTAACCGTAGATGGCTAATAGCATATTTTCATTTCAATGCTTGCTTTCTGTTGTGTTCATATGCTTTCTTTTCTTTATCCTTTTTGGAAGAAAATTGGGATGTCGGTTAAACAAACAGCTGAGGGAGGAAAATTGGGAGTTGGACTTATGGTTGAGGACATCTGATTTATATTTTCTTCTCATCGTCATTTATTCTAGGCTGCTGTTTCCCCTTAGCTAGCCATATCCTGTACAGGTTTTTTCTGTTTCGTCATATAACATTGCATCAGTTGTTGTTAAGTGTCTGGTTGTGTTTTAGCAATTCTTAATGATTAAGTAAATGAAATTTGGTCTTGTGATGGCTCTCTAAATTAGCCTAGTTATGCATAAGTGCCAGTTATAGGGTTGTAACACTTGTAGCAACTTGTATGCACAGTTTATGCAAGACCATGGGGATAATGTATGCGATGTTAGCAACAATTTGGAGTGGGTACCTGTGAAATTTCTCATACTTCTCTTGAGCTTCATCCATGAGCTACAAATACTCCAAGGGAGAGCAGTTGACTGCTTGGAAACAGGAAGCTCGAAAACAAGCCTTGAGAGTTCCGACAAAGTTGGCCAATATTCGATGATGAAAAACTCGATCATTTTTGTGGAGTTCTCTAAATTGTTTTTCTCTATATTGGTTAGCTACCAGGACTCTTCTCTGTTATTTCATTTATGGCTTTTTGAGAGTTCTCTAAAATCCTGAACTGCCTGCTTACAGGATGCACTAGTCTCATATGCTGGAATGTCGTGCAGCATTTTTTGGTCAAAACACATGGAAGAGTGTGGTAATTTTTCTGGTTCCATCCGAGGCAGGCTGGGTGGTCCAAGTCAGCGTCGGTTGTCATCTTCAATGACCAGTTCAGTTTTGCAGGCTGTATGATCCTCTATATATAATTTTGTGGGCATGTATACTGCATTCGTGCAGGGCCTTTGGTGTTGATGTAGCATATCTAATTCATATCCTTTTATCATGGTTTTATTTTGAATTAAACTCATCTTTGTAAACTAATAATCTCTAGCATTTAGGGTCTCGACATCTATATTTGGATATGTATGTGACTCTTTAGAAGTATTCACTAATGAAAGACAACTGTTTGCATTGAAATGCACTTAGTTTAAGATGTTTGAAGATCTCTCTGTGCCTTAACCTTTGTTTTTTAATCCTCAATTTTCTATGAAAATCCTTTCTTATTCTTTTTAACAATGTGGTTCATCATGAAACTTCATCTGAAATTTGTTAGGTATATTCATGCTTGCTGTCTTCTATCTTATCAAAAAATAATTGTTATCTTCTAGTTGTTTGTAAGATATAAAGGATACATAATTCCCTTCCTCAAGAAAAAAAAAGGAAAAAAGAAAAAGAAAGAAAGAAAGAACAACAACAACAACAACCCAGTGAAATCCCACTAATGGGGTCTGGGGAGGGTAGTGTGTACGCAGACCTTACCCCTACCCCGAAGGGGAAGAGAGGCAATAATTCTGTCTGTCAAATATCCTAGGTGTTTGATCTTTTGATATATAGGGTGTATGTGGAATTGTTTCTGTAAGTGTTCAATATGTTTTCTTCACATAAAGACACAATTCTTAATGCTTCTCCATAGGCATTTGAACAATCAATCAATCCTTTCTCCTCATTCCCAGAATTGCCTAGTTTTTTTTTTTCTAGTTATCAGATATATAACTTTCTCACTTTGTGTTCTAACAAACCTTTGAATAGGTGACATCTATAAAAGCAGTTGCTTCCATCTCCAGTTGGTCCGCACAGTATGGCGCTGATGGTTCGTTCAAATCTGTTGTTACCTATCTGTGGAATTTTTGCTGGAAAATTAGTAGTACATCTCTGGCATGTAATTCAGAGGTAAGATTTAGAAAATCATGGGTATGCATAGGCATACATTAAAATGTAACGGCCAATTGATTTGACTATCTTGCTTCCATTGTTCTTTTTTAAATCATGGGTATGCATAGGCATACATTAAAATGTAACGGCCAATTGATTTGACTATCTTGCTCCCATTGTTCTTTTTTAATTCCTCAACCAGAATGAGGCGGAAATCTGCCTAGCAGCATATGAAGCACTGGCTGGTGCTTTGGATGGATTAGTGTCCATGTTCTCTCTGCTGTCGTTGGATCATGTCACAGAAAATGATGAGTTAACTCCATTAGAAGCTGACGGTAAATCAGTCTTGGATTTCTTACTCATGACTTTACTTCAGAACATCAACAGCATAGTTGCAGTGGGCAATTTGGCACGAACTCGACGAGCAGTTTTATTGAACTGGAAGGTGATCTTCTTTGCCTTTACTTGATATATGCATAATGTTGTATGTACTAGGAGATTATATCTAGTGTGTCCATATTGAACATGTGATATTCATTTTAAAAGGTTGGCAAACGACTGAAGGAGGGTGGTGGTGGCATTGAGCAAAACAGTTGTTCGAAATAATTCGCGGTATTGAAGGACTAATAATACTTGACATCTCTGACGCATCACCTGAAAATGAAAGTAAAGAGCATGCAATTACCCTAAACATCTCCCTGTAGCTCGAGCTTGTAGCCTAAAAGCTTTGGCATATCCTCTAGAAGTAGTGAAGATGAGAACCCATGGCATAGATCAAAGAGTGACACAACCCATTTAGAAAAGCTGGTGTATCGGTGTTGCAATTGGAATACACAAAGCAGAATGTATGTCTTACAGCTGAGGCTAGGAAAAATGGGCAAGCGGACATAGAAATAACAAAAATATAATACAGATAGCTATCTTGAATATTATCAATGTGTTCATTTTGCTACCTAAGCAAGAAAGTTTCAGGTGGAATCAAGTTGGATTGGTCAAGAAATGGATAACGAAGCTGCTTAAAATAATTACTTACTAAAAAGAGGCTTAATTTAATACTAGTTTACTACCTGTTGTTTGAATTATTTAGGCGGCAAAAGAGAAGAGTAAGATTGTTGTTAGCTTTTGGGAAACAGTTAGAGTAGTAAATATAAGTAGGTAATTGTTATAAGATTGTTAGCTTTTGGGAAGCAGTTAGAGTAGTAAATATAAGTAGGTAATTGTTGGGGATAGTTTTCTCCGTCGAGATATAAATATAACCACTAGACTCAGTACTTGCTTTGATGCTACTCTATGTTGTGCGGACTCTCCAAAACAGTTGCCGCTCCCGTGTGGGATCCTCCAAAAATACGCTATTTTTGGAGGATCCGACACGCATCCATTGATATTTTCGGAGAGTTCGAGCAACATAGATGCTACTTGTTAGTATTATTTTAGAGGATCAGTGACATTGTTGGAGTTTATTCTTCTTTTACTTATTCTGGTTAACTTGCCAGTGCATTCCTATATGTTAAGAATTTTACTTGTGGTTGTTGAAATTGATGTGCGTGCTACCCATGATAAGATGGTCTTCTTGTATGATTTCAGTGGATATGCCTCGAGCTGCTGCTATCAATTCCAAATCATGCACTTAAGAGTGAAGTTCATTTGAGAAAACATAACTTTCACTTCTCAGATACAACACTTTTATGGACTTTCGATGATCTTGTTGACAGGTAAGCACAACCATATGTATCTTCTTAGCAATCACTAAATTAGAAATTATTAGGGTTAGTTGCTTTACCTTTGAATTGTGAGTTTTGTACTAACTCTTTCTTATCAAATGTAGAATTCTCTACCACTAATAAATTGAAATGGTGAGGTTAGTTTCTTATCTAAACTAAAGATTGTTGAGCAACACTTTGCATTAAGATTTCCTGTCAAAAGAAATTCTTCATTTTCCAAAATCAAACTTTTGTGCGTACCTCGTTAATTCTGCACTAACCAAAGCTTTTGACATCTTTCCTTATTCCTAGCCTCGTGTAACCTGCTCTCTAACCTTACAGTTCCTTATGGCCTCCTTATGCTAATAGCCAACCTCAGCTCCTCAATATTTTGGTTCCCCTAATCAAACCTACATGCCCCCCTGCCTCCCACCTGCAGCACCTTGTAATACTTTCTCTCTTCTTCTTTTTTCAAATTTTTTTCTTTTAATTTTTAAAGTTTAAACTAGGCTAATGTGGGAAAACTTGACTCTTTTTATGTTCTTGTTCTTTTTAGGTTTTGCTAAGAATAACTATGGTTTGATTCATTTTAGTTGAGAAATGGAAGGTTTATTTTGTACATTTTAGATTGTAAAGCTTAGTAGCCAAAATTTCTACTGAACAGTGTGAGAATGCACGAGAGAAAAATATTATTGATTAATTATGACAATGATACAATGAGCCCCATTTATATATAATACATGTCCTACTCCTAATACATATAGGATTAGGGTTATTTACTAGTACTATTTAACTATCAAACTAACACTCCCCCTCAAGCTGATGCATATAAATCATATGTACCGAGCTTGTTACATATATAACTAATACGAGGACCAGTGAGGGACTTGGTGAAAATATCAGCAAGCTGATCATTCGACTTCACAAATTTTGTAGCAATATCTCCTGAGAGTATCTTTTTTCTAACAAAGTGACAGTCGATCTCGATGTGTTTAGTTCTCTCATGGAACACTGGATTTGACGCAATATTTAGAGCAACTTGATTATCACACAAGTCCCATCTGACTAATCTCACCAAATTTCAACTCCTTGAGCAACTGTTTGATCCAACTTAGCTCACATGTCGCCATAGCCATTGCTCGATATTCTGCTTCTGCACTAGACCGAGCAACCACATTCTGTTTCTTGCTCTTCCAAGACACCAAATTTTCTCCCACTAAGACACAATATCCAGACGTAGACCGTCTATCAGAAGGTGATCCTACCCAATCAGTATCTAAGTATCCAACGATCTGCTCATGACCTCGATCCTCAAACAATAAGCCTTTACCTGTAGCTGATTTTATATACCGAAGAATGCGGACAACTGCATCCCAATCACTATCACAGGGAGAATCCATAGACTCGCAACACTCACAGGAAAGGAAATGTGATGTCTAGTCACTGTGAGGTAATTTAATTTAACAACCAACCGCCTATATCTTGCAGGATCGCTAAGCGACTCCCCTAGTCCTGGCAAAAGTTTAGAATTCGGATCCATCGGAGTGTCAACAGGTCTACAACCTGTCATTCCTGTCTCCTCAAGAATATCTAAGGTATACTTCCGTTGTGAGATCACAATACCTGAGCTAGACTAAGCAACCTCAATGCCCAGAAAATACTTTAATCTGCCCAGATCCTTAGTCTGAAAGTGCTGAAAAAGATGTTGCTTCAACTTACTAATACCATCCTGATCATTGTCGGTGATAACAATATCTCGTCAACATAAATGGCCAGATAAATAGAGAGATTTGAAGCAGAATGTCGATAAAATACAGAGTGATCAGCTTCACTACGAGTCATGCCAAACTCCTGAATAACTGTGCTGAACTTACCAAACCAGTCTCGAGGAGACTGCTTTAGACCATAGAGGGACCGGCGCAACCGACATACAAGGCCACTAGACTCCCTCTGAGCAACAAACCCAGGTGGTTGCTCCATATAAACCTCATCCTCAAGGTCACCGTGAAGAAAAACATTCTTAATGTCCAACTGATAGAGAGGCCAATGGCGAACAACCATGGATAGAAAAAGGCGGACCGATGCAATTTTAGCCACGGGAGAGAAAGTATCACTGTAATCGAGTCCAAATATCTGAGTATATCCTTTAGTAACAAGATGAGCCTTAAGTCGATCAACCTGACCATTTGGACCAACTTTGACTGCATATACGCCCAACGACAACCAACAGTCGATTTACGTGAAGGAAGAGGAACAAGCTCCCAAGTACCACTCGTATGTAAAGCAGACATCTCGTCAATCATAGCCTGTCGCCATCCGGGATGAGACAATGCTTCACCTGTAGACTTAGGGATGGAAACAGAGGACAAAGATGACACGAATGCACAATGGAATGATGAGAGACGATGGTAACTTAAACCGACATAATGAGGATTAGGATTAAGTGTGGACCGTATTCCTTTTCGTAGTTCAATCGGTTGATTAAGAGGAGACAAGTCAGCAATATTAGCAGGGTTAGGTGCAGGACGTGAATCAGCTGGGCCTGATGCTGGGGGTGGACGTCGATGATAAGTCAGGAGTGGTGGAGCTGTAGAAGGTTGAACTGGACTAGGTGGTGGCACTGGAGGTATAGTTGGTGGAACTGGACTAGGTGGTGGATCTGGACTCGGTGGTGACACTAGAGCTATAGGTGGTGGAGATGCAACAGGAACGGTAGGCGGTGGAGCTATGGAGGAAGATGAATGGGAGATAGCGACTGAATCTCCAAATGAAGGAACGAGTAGCACCTCAGAAATATCTAAGTGATTAACTTGACCTGTGAAGTATGATTGGGTTTTGAAAGAAGGTAACATCAGCAGACATAAGAAATCGCTGAAGGTCAGGAGAATAACATCGATATCCTTTTTGTGTTCTTGAGTAATCCAAAAATATGCACTTAAGAGCACGAGGAGCTAACTTTATCTTTTCCTGGAGTAAGGTCATGATCAAAGCATGTACTCCCAAAGACACGGGTGGAAGAGAGAACAAAGGCAAGCGGGGAAACAGGACAAAGAATGGAACTTGATTTTGGATAGCTGAAGATGACATACGATTAATAAGATAACAAGATGTAAGAACTGCATCTCCCAAAAACGCAGCGGAACATGAGATTGTGTGAGTAAAGTACGAGCAGTTTCAATAAGATGTCTATTCTTTCTTTCAGCTACCCTATTTTGTTGGGATGTGTACAGACAAGATGTTTGATGAATAATCCTATTGGAGTTCATAAACTGCTGAAATGGGGAAGACAAATACTCTAGGGCATTATCACTACGAAATGTGCGGATAGAAACCCCAAATTGATTTTGAATTTCAGCATGGAAGGTCTGAAAAATAGAAAATAACTCGGATCGATTTTTCATCAAAAATATTCAAGTGCACCTGGAATAATAATCAATGAAACTGACAAAGTAGCGGAATCCCAAGGTAGAATTGACCCGACTAGGACCCCAAACATCTGAATGGACTAAAATAAAAGGTGACTCTGCTCGATTATCGAGACGCCGTGGGAAATGGGAGCGGGTATGCTTATCGAACTGACATGACTCACACTCTAGAGTGGATAAGTGAGATAAGCCAGGTACCATTTTCTGAAGTTTTGACAAACTAGGATGTCCTAACCGTTTATGTAATAAATCTGGTGAATTAGTAACGGGAGAAGTTATTGAAGGAAGACAAGATGCGAGTCTAAGGCTGCACTTTTAGGCGGGCACGGGCCTAAATGGGCCAAACGGGCCGGTCCTGGCGGGCCTGGGCTTGGCGGTCCCGGGCTCGGGCGATCCCGGGCTTGGCAGTCCCGGGCTTCGTGGGCCTGCTGGGTGGAACCAGCCCGTGACAGGCCTAAGCCCAGATGGTCCTGGGCT